>WSYH01000720.1:60081-145081 GCA_036426205.1 Ascaphus truei | reverse complement strand
GTGCGTACATCAAATACAATAATAACGAGCAGTTTCGGGATATTTTACCCAACGCCTCCGGAGACCAGAATAGGTGTCCTTGTAGGAGTGATGCTGCTGTCCTCGATATTGCAGGGTCCTATTGAAATTGGTGCACAACCTCTGCTGTTCCTTGCTCCCCTAAGCACAGGTAGGCTGGGAGATGATGATTCCTGCGGTGCTTCAGCAGGGCAGTCTTTGGCATCAGCTGGGCGCCAGCACTCTCCTCCGTGTGAAGCGCTTCCTGGATCGTGACGTCACCACGGGGATTTCGGCGCCGCTCACAAACAGTCAAAGTCGCGCACTGGGGTGCTAGTATGAGGCTAGAACACTAGTAAACCTTGTCACTCCTGCAAGGACACCTATTCTGGTCTCCGGAGGCGTTGGGTAAAATATCCCGAAACTGCTCGTTATTATTGTATTTGATGTACGCACATTACTCACCAATTTATTATATATGTCAATAATATTTTGTAATGCACTATGAGCGTTGTGCGCTGTGTCTTTTTTGTATCCATTTGCTAGCTCCAGGGGGATCCTGAGCCCCCCCATTCCATCACAGCCCCCCCATCGCCCAGCCACCGGCCCCCACCACCAAACCGCCCTCCCCCTGCAGCCACCGGCCCGACTGTGATTAATCTCCAAGGCAAGCCTGATTTGTATATGTATTGGCGGATGTTTATATATGTCTTAGGGGGGAGTGGAGTATATTTGTAGATGTATTGGGGGGGAGTGGGGTATATTGTAGATGTATTGGGGGAGTTGGGTATTTTTAGATGTATTGGGATGTGGGGTGTGTTTTTGTATGTATTGGGGGGTTAAGTAAAAGTTAGGTGCCATTTCCGTGGTAAGTGCACTATGGGTTGGGGGGGGGGGGGGGTCTGTTCCTTTGTCCTGGGCCCCATGATTTCTGTTGGCGGCCCGACTTTCACACACAATCACGCTCACTCTCCCACACATACACAACCACACTCACACACACACACTCACACACACTCCACACACACACAACCACACCACACACACACCCACACACACACACAACCACACCCACGCACACACAACACTCACACACACACACACCTACCATACACAAATACCACACACAACACCCACACACTACACCAACCCAGCACACAACTCCCCCACACACACAGAATCACAACACACACACACACACACCACACACACACACAGCACACACACAACACACACCACACACACACACCACACACACAAACACAAACACACACACACACACACACACAACACACATCACACACCCACACAACATAATCACACACACAAGTCCCACACAACACACACACACACACACACACAACCCACCCTCACACACACACACACACACAATCCCACACACCCAACCCCCCCCCACACACACAATCAACACACAATCCCACCCCCCCTCTCCCTGACTCACACACAGACACATTTCCCCTCTCCCTACATCAGATCAGAAGCTATCATGTGTGTTACAGCCTGTCACAGGAGACCGTCTCTGTAAAAATCAAATTCTCTGACTACAGAGATTCATGTCTCTTCGTCGCTCCGTTGCTTCGTCGCCGTCGGCCCTACTATAGCGTATGCTACAGATTCTGCATTTGTTTTGAAGCGACGTCACTGTCGCCGGCACTTTAAGCGAGTCTAAGACTTAGAATAGCTTTTTGAGAGATGTCCAGCTCCTCAGCACGACTGTGAAGTTCCTTTTTAGAGACTTCCAGTTCTGGCGGCAACTGCTGATCTCTTGGTGTGAAGCATCCATTTCTATGGGAGAGTATGAACCTCATTCTGTGGATATGTCCACCTCTGTCCGGACACTGTTGACCTCCTGGTGTGAGGATAGGTTCGAGCAGAGAGTGTGAACCTCATTCTGAGAGACTTCCACCTCTCTGCAATTGCGAACCTCTTACTGAGAGACTGTAATCTCTTTCAGTGCCTCCTCATACTTCTTTTTCATATTAGCAATCATTCTATCAGATGGCTCTGCTTTTCATCCATGGCAGATAGTAATAGTAGCATTTACGTATCTAGATCTGTCCTTAGATCCTCCATTTCGGTCGGCCAAAGAGTAAATTGCGAGCACAGTCTTCGGTAGCTCAGCATTATTTTCTCTCTTCAGTTTCACTTCTTCACGGGGAGCAGATCACAGTATAAAAGTGAACAAAAAAGTAATAGTGCGCAAAACTAAATCGTGACGTGATAAGTGAAGAATATGTGAAATAAATAAATAATTAACTAACCTAGGATGATGTCTGCAGCTGTGATGGAATGGGGGGGGTCTCAGGATCCCCCTGGAGCTAGCAAATGGATACAAAAAAAGACACAGCGCACAACGCTCATAGTGCATTACAAAATATAAATGGGGTGAGTAATGTGCGTACATCAAATACAATAATAACGAGCAGTTTTCGGGATATTTTTACCCAACGCCTCCGGAGACCAGAATAGGTGTCCTTGTAGGAGTGATGATGTCTGTCTCGAATTGCAGGGTCCTATTGAAATTGGTGCACAACCTCTGTGTTCCTTGCTCCCCTAAGCACAGGTAGGCTGGGAGATGATGATTCTGGGTGCTTCAGCAGGGCAGTCTTGGCATCAAGCTGGCGCCAGCCTCTCCTCCGTGTGAAGCGCTCCTGGATGTGACGTCACACGGGGATTTCGGCGCCGCTCATACAAACAGTCAAAGTCGCGCACTGGGGTGCTAGTATGAGGCTAGAACACTAGTAAACCTTGTCCTACGCGTTTCAAAACGGAACGTTTCTTCATCAGGGACTAATAATGAGTGGATTCAGATAGAAGCTATATATCCCGCGATCGCGCCTCATTGGCTAAGCCCTTAGTTCTATTGTCCAATAGGGAACCAACGGGGGCGGGGTTAGAGTCCCGAAAACATACGTCACTAGCTATGATTAACAAATGCAAAAAACTTTGAACAAACTTTATTAACAAAAACACTGTTAACCAAGACGCAGTTGATGGGCTAAAACAAAGAAAAAAGTGTTAAAAACATGATAAATACACACAAAATCAATAATATCATTGCCCTATGGACCTAAATAATAGGTAGTGAAATTTAGGATATATAAGAAGCATAAAAGTGTTAGGAAGGTTCTGAACATATTGAGCAGCAGAATAAAATGAAATTAAAATGGTTAAAATGATTACAATGTCTAGAGGCATATTATAAAATAGAATAAAAGGACATAATATGATATAAAATTTTTAGAGACTTAAAAAAGAGTTACTTATGATAAATGATTAATACAGTACAGAGACCAAATATCTATGTCCTCGTTTAAACCTCCTGGATACAAGGTGTTTCATTTATGTATCCAGAAGGTTTCTTGCCTGGATAATTCCTTAACCCGGTCCCCCCCTCTCCTATTCTTTGGAATATGTTTACCCCCCCATCGCCAGCCACCGCCCCCCACCACCAAACCGCCCTCCCCCTGCAGCCACCGGCCCGACTGTGATTAATCTCAAGGCAAGCCTGATTTGTATATGTATTGGCGGATGTTTATATATGTCTTAGGGGGGAGTGGAGTATATTTGTAGATGTATTGGGGGGGAGTGGGGTATATTGTAGATGTATTGGGGGAGTTGGGTATTTTAGATGTATTGGGAGTGGGGTGTGGTTTTTGTATGTATGGGGGGTTAAGTAAAGTTAGGTGCCATTTCCGTGGTAAGTGCACCTATGGGGTTGGGGGGGGGGGGGGGTCTGTTCCTTTGTCCTGGGCCCCATGATTTCTGTTGGCGGCCCGACTTTCTCACACACA
Source organism: Ascaphus truei (assembly GCA_036426205.1). Taxonomy (NCBI): domain Eukaryota; kingdom Metazoa; phylum Chordata; class Amphibia; order Anura; family Ascaphidae; genus Ascaphus; species Ascaphus truei. The sequence continues at coordinate 141,269 of WSYH01000720.1, read as the reverse complement.
ATCACGCTCACTCTCCCACACATACACAACCACACTCACACACACACACTCACACACACTCCACACACACACAACCACACCACACACACACCCACACACACACACAACCACACCCACGCACACACAACACTCACACACACACACACCTACCATACACAAATACCACACACAACACCCACACACTACACCAACCCAGCACACAACTCCCCCACACACACAGCAATCACAACACACACACACACACACCACACACACACACAGCACACACACAACACACACCACACACACACACCACACACACAAACACAAACACACACACACACACACACACACACACACATCACACACCCACACACACATAATCACACACACAAGTCCCACACAACACACACACACACACACACACAACCCCCCTCACACACACACACACACACAATCCCACACACCCAACCCCCCCCCACACACACAATCAACACACAATCCCACCCCCCCTCTCCCTGACTCACACACAGACACATTTCCCCTCTCCCTACATCAGATCAGAAGCTATCATGTGTGTTACAGCCTGTCACAGGAGACCGTCTCTGTAAAAATCAAATTCTACTGACTACAGAGATTCATGTCTCTTCGTCGCTCCGTTGCTTCGTCGCCGTCGGCCCTACTATAGCGTATGCTACAGATTCTGCATTTGTTTTGAAGCGACGTCACTGTCGCCGGCACTTTAAGCGCAGTCTAAGACTTAGAATAGCTTTTTGAGAGATGTCCAGCTCCTCAGCACGACTGTGAAGTTCCTTTTTAGAGACTTCCAGTTCTGTGCGGCAACTGCTGATCTTTGGTGTGAAGCATCCATTTCTATGCGGAGAGTATGAACCTCATTCTGTGGATAGTCCACCTCTGTCCGGACACTGTTGACCTCCTGGTGTGAGGATAGGTTCGAGCAGAGAGTGTGAACCTCATTCTGAGAGACTTCCACCTCTCTGCAATTGCGAACCTCTTACTGAGAGACTGTAATCTCTTTCAGTGCCTCCTCATACTTCTTTTTCATATTAGCAATCATTCTATCAGATGGCTCTGCTTTTCATCCATGGCAGATAGTAATAGTAGCATTTACGTATCTAGATCGTCCTTAGATCCTCCATTTCGGTCGGCCAAAGAGTAAATTGCGAGCACAGTCTTCGGTAGCTCAGCATTATTTTCTCTCTTCAGTTTCACTTCTTCACGGGGAGCAGATCACAGATAAAAGTGAACAAAAAAGTAATAGTGCGCAAAACTAAATCGTGACGTGATAAGTGAAGAATATGTGAAATAAATAAATAATTAACTAACCTAGGATGATGTCTGCAGCTGTGATGGAATGGGGGGGGTCTCAGGATCCCCCTGGAGCTAGCAAATGGATACAAAAAAAGACACAGCGCACAACGCTCATAGTGCATTACAAAATATAAATGGGGTGAGTAATGTGCGTACATCAAATACAATAATAACGAGCAGTTTTCGGGATATTTTTACCCAACGCCTCCGGAGACCAGAATAGGTGTCCTTGTAGGAGTGATGTGTCTGTCCTCGATTGCAGGGTCCTATTGAAATTGGTGCACAACCTCTGCTGTTCCTTGCTCCCCTAAGCACGGTAGGCTGGGAGATGATGATTCTGGGTGCTTCAGCAGGGCAGTCTTTGGCATCAAGCTGGCGCCAGCCTCTCCTCCGTGTGAAGCGCTTCCTGGATGTGACGTCACCACGGGGATTTCGGCGCCGCTCACAAACAGTCAAAGTCGCGCACTGGGGTGCTAGTATGAGGCTAGAACACCTAGTAAACCTTGTCCTACGCGTTTCAAAACGGAACGTTCTTCATCAGGGACTAATAATGAGTGGATTCAGATAGAAGCTATATATCCGCGATCGCGCCTCATTGGCTAAGCCCTTAGTTCTATTGTCCAATAGGGAACCAACGGGGGCGGGTGTAGAGTCCCGAAAACATACGTCACTAGCTATGATTAACAAATGCAAAAAACTTTGAACAAACTTTATTAACAAAAACACTGTTAACCAAGACGCAGTGATGGGCTAAAACAAAGAAAAAAGTGTTAAAAACATGATAAATACACACAAAATCAATAATATCATTGCCCTATGGACCTAATATAGTAGTGAAATTTAGGATATATAAGAAGCATAAAAGTGTTAGGAAGGTGTCTGAACATATTGGCAGCAGAATAAAATGAAATTAAAATGGTTAAAATGATTACAATGTCTAGAGGCATATTATAAAATAGAATAAAAGGACATAATATGATATAAAATTTTTAGAGACTAAAAAGAGTTACTTATGATAAATGATATACAGTATACAGAGAGACCAAATATCTATGTCCTCGTTTTAAACCTCCTGGATACAAGGTGTTTCATTTATGTATCCAGAAGGTTTCTCTGCCTGGATAATTCCTTAACCCGGTCCCCCCCTCTCCTATTCTTTGGAATATGTTTAAATCCCTTTAAAAGGAGGGTTGGAGGGATCACTGTTATGGCATGTTGCATACAGTAGTGTTTAGAGAGACTGTGTTTCATGAACCCCAGTTTAATGTTCCGCAAATGTTCTAAAATGCGTACTTTTAGAGCACGTTTTGTGCGTCCCACATAGAAAAGACCACAGGGGCATTCTAATAAATACACTACATGGTCAGTGTTACAAAGAATAAAATCATTAATATTAATAATATCACCGTTTGGGCATTTAAAAGTTTTTTTTATCAGGATGCATGTGTTTGCAAACAGTGCTTGAAAAGAGTGAAAAAACAGGCGCTGCTTCGTGAATGAAATTATAGAATGTAATAGAAAAGTGGTACAGATAGGATATATAATCCAACCCCTTGCTCAAACCTCACTGGTGGGACCTGTGTCACGGGTTCCAAGGGTTAAGTATTGCTCAAAACATCCAGGGGGAGCATGTGGGGAGATAAGAGAACAATATATACAATTTAAGTGCAGACGTCTGGTGTTATATGGTATAAAAGCTATGTCTTGGCTCTTATGGTTGATCTACTCACAGGAGCAAGGTGTTATAATGAGCAGTTGGCAAATTGGGTTGCCACCCTTGAAGATATCTGTGGATGGTGCCCCCCTAACGATTCTCCGTCAGCAGAGTATATATAGAGAGAGGGAAAAGACTACATAGTGCGATCAAAATGATATTTTATATTTGAAAAACACAATAAAAATGCGCACTTACAATTTGAATAAAAGTTAAAAGCATATATCACAATAAGTGAATGGAGGATCTCCCGAAACAGCTCACCGCCTCCTTCAGGTCAGTCTGCTGGCTTCTGCTGCTCTGCGTCCTGGACCGGAGCTTCCTTCTGCGCGCTCGTCTGCAAGATGTGACGTCACTGCATTCAGAGCTGCTTCTACGGATCGTCTCCAAGACCAAAATTGGTCCACTGGTATAACTCTACGCGTTTCGCCTCAGCTACCAAACTGTGTCTCGGCTTCGTCAGGAGTATAAGCTGTGTACTATTGGCGGCTATTTATACATGTTCTATCAATTAAAAATGGCTTAATTGACCATGATTGCACTGGGGAGTCATTATTGGATACAGATAAGGATATAGTAATTTGGTAAACATGGGTACAAATATCACATTGAGACATAGGTGGATTACACTCTATTCATTACACACAGTATGTTTGACAATATTGATTAAATAACAATTCAACCCTTAGTAGGTTTTATGACATGTCACCAGAGAAATGCTCATAATTGCTGATGTTTAGCACTGTAGGCATATCAAGTGCACAATGCTTATAAAAAAGTAAAAAAGTTGAAAAACCCATGATACAAATGGGAGGGAAAATAAGAATTTATAATATATTAGATGCTAATACTGGCCCAATTAGTTAGAGGGAATTGATAACAGGATAATGTATTCTAGAGCTTAATAGGTAGTTAGCAGAAGTGATGGCAAACCACTTTGCCTCTATCTATCTAATAGAAGGTCAAAAAAGAGACTATTGAGGTTTTTTTCAAAAGATGTCATTGGTCATCAAAAAATGTGTAATTAGACACTTAAAGCCATGTTGGGTAATATATAACTCATACATAATTGTGAGTAAGTGTTCTTAACTCATATCTAATTCTTAGATAGTTAAAGGGTAGGGCTGATGTTGTTGTGCTTATTGATCACATAAACATTAAAAGGAGATGTGTTGCAGTGATCGAATGTGTGACTGGGGGTGATTTATTGAGCAAACCATTACAGTGACATATCATTTACATATATTAGTGCATATAGAATATATGTGTAGCTAACAAAGACATATTTAAGATATTGATGGCCATTTCTTGAGGTAGATCTGAAACGAAAAGCAGGTGAGAGCAACGAGGGAGCAGAGGCAAAAAACAGTTTATACATTGACAGATATTTTAATTCAGAAAGGGGGTGATGTCTATCTCAGCATTTAGTCCTCTTGGGGCTAGTGTTTTGAGACGATGAATCCAAAAGGTTTCTCGTTTCAAGAGTTCTAAACCCCTATCACCCCCCCTCCAATGGGGTAATACATGTTCAATGGCTTTGAAGGTTAGGCATGTAGGTTCCCCACCATGAAATTCATTAAAATGATTAGGAATACTATGATTAGTTAGTTTCCTACTAATGCCACTAAGGTGCTCGATGATCCTAGTTCTTATGGGTCTAATTGTTTTACCAATGTATTGTAACTTGCAGGAACATTCAATCATGTATATTACATGGTCTGTTCTGCAAGTCATGGAAGTATTGATGTTAAAGACCTCACCCGTGACATTAGAACTGAACTTAGTTTGTTCTGTGGATTTGAACTTACATGCCCTACAGGTGGAACAACCAAAAAAGCCTTTTTTATTCAGCCACCCATTGTTCTTGGATTTGTTGTCCCTGAGCGCACTGGGAGCTAGTTTGTTCTTGAGATTGCTTGCTTTAGTGAAGATTACATTGGGCTTATCTGGGATATTTGGGCCCAGAATGGGATCGTTTTTTAGGATCTCCCAATGTTTCATAATGATCTTTCTTATTTTCCCAGCATCTCTACTATATCCTGTCAGGAATGCATAGTCAAATTTGTTGTTCCTTGCTCTATCTTTTTGTTTAGGTATCAGTAAATTGCCTCTATGAACTCCCTCGGCCTTCTTTCTAGCTAGTTCTACTTTCTCCTCAGAGTATTGTTTATCCAGAAATCTTTCTTTAATTTTTTCTGATTGATTGTGATATTGTTCAATGTCAGTACAATTTCTTCTGATTCTGGTAAATTGACTGGATGGAACATTGTCCATCCATCTTGGTAAATGGCAGCTGTCTCGTCTGATGAAATTGTTTTTATCTATCTCTTTGAAATATGTCTTTGTTTTTATAACATCATCTTCGATATATATATTCAAATCAAGAAAGTTAATGTGTTGGTGACTCCATTCACTCGTGAATTTTAGATTATAAGTGTTGGTATTCATATTATCAATAAATTTTAACAAAGTGTTTTCACCACCCCCCCAAATAAAAATAATATCATCTATGTAGCGGCGATAGAGGACAAGATTCGCACCAAGCTCACCCCCCATCCAGATGTTATGCTTCTCCCAATCTGAGACAAACAGATTAGCGTAGCTTGGTGCGAATCTCGTCCCCATCGCCGTCCCACATTTCTGTAAGTAAAAAGTGTGTGCATACCAAAAATAATTGTGCTCTAATATGAATTTTATGCTATCAATCATAAAGTCAATTTGTGATTCTGGAAGACTACCGTCTTCCTGCAAAACATTCCTCACTGTTTCACATCCCTGTGTGTGCTCAATGATGGTATAAAGCGAAGCAACATCACAAGTAACTAGTATATAATGGTTTTCCCATTTTATCCCATTTAGGAGATTGAGTATGTCCACTGTATCCTTCAAGTAGGCCCTTTGTTTAACTACATATGGTTGTAGTATAGTGTCTATATAAAGGGAGAGGTTTGCAGTAAGTGAGTCAATCCCCGAGACGATAGGTCTGCCTGGGGGATTCCTTAACCCGGTCCCCCCCTCTCCTATTCTTTGGAATATGTTTANNATATGTTAATCCCTTTAAAAAGGAGGGTTGAGGGATCACTGTTATGGCATGTTGCATACAGTAGTGTTTAGAGAGAATCAAAATCTTCTACACAAGTAACCACAAAAAAACGTGGATATCCAACATCCCCAGTGGCCAGTATTATAGATTAAAGATTAAGAAAAACTCAGCACTGTAGAAGATTTTGAGGATCAGCCAAAGATTTAACATCTAAATTCTTGGGAGGGATACCGTCTGGAAAATTAAAAGGGGATCTGGAGAGAAAATAAGAAAAATAGACAGGAAATCCATGCTAAATAAAAAGAGATAAAAACTAAAAATCCTTAGATGAGGGCAAGTGAATGTATCTTTTATTACAAATTTAAACTCAATGACAGACAAGGTTGAGAAAACTATACAAAAACATTGGTCAATCCTTTCAAACGATCTCGTTTTGGGCACCCACCTTTCGAAATTCCCTAAATTTATTTATAGGAAGGCTAAGAATTTAAAAAATATGCTATCCCCTAGTGATATTAAATAAAAGAACAATCTAGCGGGGAGAGGCAATGGTGAATAATAAACAACTGGGAATTTCAAATGTGGGAGATGCTCTGTTTGCACAACACATGCATCTGATAAAAAACTTTTAAATGCCAAACGTGATATTATTAATATTAATGATTTATTCTTTGTAACACTGACCATGTAGTGTATTTATTAGAATGCCCCTGTGTCTTTTCTATGTGGGACGCACAAAACGTGCTCTAAAAGTACGCATTTTAGAACATTTGCGGAACATTAAACTGGGGTTCATGAAACACAGTCTCTCTAAACACTACTGTATGCAACATGCCATAACAGTGATCCCTCAACCCTCCTTTTTAAAGGGATTAAACATATTCCAAAGAATAGGATGAGGGGGGGACAGGGTTAAGGAATTATCCAGGCAAGAAAACCTTCTGGATCATAAATTAAACACATCTTGTATCCAGGAGGTTTAAACGAGGACATAGATATTTGGTCTCTGTATAATCATTTATCATAAGTAAACCTTTTTTAGTCTCTAAAAATTTTATCATATTATGTCCTTTTATTCTTTTTATAATATGCCCTAGAATTGTAATCATTTAACCATTTTAATTTCATTTTATTGCTGCTCAATATGTTCAGAACCTTCCTAACATTTTATGCTTCTTATATATCCTAAATTTCACTACCTATTATTAGGTCCATAGGGCAATGATATTATTGATTTTGTGTGTATTTATCATGTTTTTAACATTTTTTTCTTTGTTTAAGCCCATCAACTACGTCTTGTGTTAACAGTGTTTTTGTTAATAAAGTTTGTTCAAAGTTTTTTTGCATTTGTTAATCATAGCTACACTGGCGACACACACTTTATTCAGCTCGCTAGTCCCACGAATTCGGTATACCCGGGTGTATTGAGTTGTGACTGTTTTTTCTGCCCGAGTGCATTGAGGTATTTTCCAAGCATGGATTGAAGCATTTATTCCCGCTGGCTGCATACTGCACGTAATATATATATACTGCATTACAATTCATGAATTTATGCCATCTGGTAGACACGCGAAGCATTTCAGCCTATTAATCCTAATCATTATCATTTAACAGATTCAGCCCCCGTCAGCCAGGCATGAACCCAGGCTGGGAAGGCAAACGCAAACGGGGCTTGTCACAGGTGATGAGCGTGCGCATTCCAGTATCTGCCAGGTCATACTGGGTATTTGCTAGAATAAAGTGTACGTGCAGTAGGACTATGTTTTTCGGGACTCTAAACCCCGCCCCCGTGTTCCCTATTGGACAATAGAACTAAGGTTAGCCATGAGGCACGATGCGTGGGATATACAGCTTCTGATCTGAATCCACTCATTACTAGTCCCTGATTGAAGAAAGTTCCGTTTCGAAACGCGTAGGACAAGGTTTACTAGGTTCTAGCCTCATACTAGCAACCCAGTGCGCGACTTTGACTGTTTGTGAGCGGCGCCGAATCCCCTGTGGTGACGTCACGATCCAGGAAAGCGCTTCACACGGAGGAGATGGCGCCCACTGATGCCAAAGACTGCCCTGCTGAAGCACCGCAGGAATCAGCATCTCCCAGCCTACCTGTGCGTTAGGGGAGCAAGGAAACAGCAGAGGTTGTGCACCAATTCAATAGGACCCTGCAATATCGAGGACAGCAGCATCACTCCTACAAGGACAACTATTCTGGTTCCGGAGGCGTTGGGGTAAAATTATCCACGAAATCGCTCGTTATTATTGTATTTGATGTACGCACATATTACCACCATTATTATATATGGTTCATAATAATATTTTGTCAATCACTATGAGCGTGTGGCGCGCGTGTCTGTTTGTGTATCCAATCACAGTTTGCTGGCCAGCTTGCAGTGCGTCCTTCAGGGCTGCTCAAAGGATTGTCACTTATGGTCCTGGCTCCGCTTCCCTGGTATGGTTGGTTGAGGGTTGCTCACTAATAGCACCGGGCAGAAACATCTTTGGGCTACACAACTTCTGCCTTGGGCCCTCTGGATATTCTGTCACCAGAAGGGGCAAATTCTCATTTTCTCTAGGCTGCAGGGCATCTCGACCCCCCTTTTTCTCTGCGAGATCGAGGAAGTGTCTTTTCCTTCTACGGCAAGTGAAGGACCGCTTTCTTTTTTTCGCCTCTTTATTTTGCACAACTTTGTCGCATAATGGATACTGGGTCTCCTTCTTTATTTGAACTTTCAGTAGTTTCACTGTATCCGCCAGGCTTTCTTGCAGTTACGTTAGCTGACGTAGATATGGCAGTGATCTGCTGCTCCCGCTTTTGCTCTCGTCGATCACATTCGTCATCATAGAGAGCGGTCTTTCGGTATGTACAAGTTCAGGCACCCCCATCATTCTTGGGGTGTTTTGTGGGTGTGACTCGGTTCGGGTTCCCCATTGAAGAGATGTCTTTATCCTCATCCATAGCTTCATATGACATAAGGGCCACTCTTCGTGGGCTAGGTTCATTACAGGAATGCCACATCTTGTCCTCCATTTTGGCAGTATCGGGTGTATTTTCCTTCCTGACCTCGGGTGGCGCTATTGCAGCTGTTTTCTTCTGTATTCACTAGAACCCCAAATTGTGGTAGTTCCTACAGGTGGGCAGACTTTGTGTTGTACAGTTCGTAGCTGTCACACAAGGCTTTTCTCTGTAGACTTTTCTTTTTCTCTTCTTTACTTTTGCAGATTCTGAAACATCAGTAGCACTGTGCACCATTCCTTCTCATTAGTGATACCGGTACGTGCACCTGCCAGAAAAACCTCTGAACCTTCCTTGTGTCCATAGTGCATTGCTTGCTGCTGCAGTTTCTTGGCTCGTTGAAAAAATATTCCTGTGGCTGCTGTCCTTTTTCTGGTGGCCACGTATGAGTCATCCTCATCATCTGAATAGCCTGAATTTCTTGTTATAAAATATATTGTATTAGTGGGATGGGAAACCATCTCTTTCCAGTGAATTACATATTGAGTTTCCTTGTTAATTAAGAGGTTGAGTGCACCTTCTCTAAGGAAATACTTTCATCTCTACAATAAAGTTCTTTATTTCCACGTGCAAACTCACATCCACTAGCTGACGGGAACTGCTCTTTCTTTATTTCACATTTTGTCATTAGCAGATCTCATATGTGATTCGCTATTAACCTTATCTATTATGTGGCTATAGCTTATACAATTGGGGGTTTGTCTTTATACCTGAGTGCTGTTGCTCCTGACACAATTACTCTTTGATAAACGCCCCCTGTGCGCGAAACATGTCAGAGTGCTTGTCAGGACTTGGCCTTATGTGCTTTTAATCCAATAAATCTCTGAATTATCCTGGTGTCCACGTTGCTTGGTTGAGGCTGTTGCTCCGGTTCCTGTTTGAATCTTGCTTGCTGCAGTTCCTTGGCTCATTGAAAAAAATATTCCTCTGGCTGCTGCCCTTTTTCTGGGGCCACATAGGGGCCATCCTTATTGTCCAAATAAGGCCTGGAGGGACACTGCGACCGTGGTGGCTGTGCTCTTTACACAGGAACACACTTTTTCTTCCCCATTCTTGCAGTCTGATTTGACTTCATCTGGGCAGCCATTTTAAATTCCCAGGGTAGACTCTGGTCACAGCATCGAGTACCTTGATTGGGTCACCATCTGCGCCAGTTCCCTAGTCCAACTGTGGCAATTGTGGCTTTCTCCAGTGCCTCAAGTGTCGTTTTCCTGCCTGATTTGTGTAGCCCTTTAATGCTGGTCACTGTTTGCAATGATTCCTTGTTTGTTGCACAGGCTGTTTGCAGGAACTTGAGCAGGCAAAAGAAGCAAAAAAATTCACAGGCTGTCTCCGGTGTCCCTTTAAATTTCAAGGGCCACCTCTAATCCCAACTCTCGATACTGTAACGCTTGCGCTCACACAAACAAGGCGGGACCCCGCGTACTGAGGTGGGAAACTATGAAACTGCACACCCACAGCAGCGGAGGCACGCCTGGAGGTGGGTAGTCAGCGTAACCTGGTCTGGGTTGAGAGATCGAGTTTAATCCAGATACTTGCCGGCCGGGTCCAGGGGCGGAGCCAGTAGAATGGTCGGCTTGTCCGTTGTCCCCGTGGTCTGGGGTTGGAGCCCGAGAGTAGTAGCCGTGTCAAACACGTGGTCAGGATGGAGAGAGCGGGTTGTCATAGGCAAGTCGGGCCGTTATCGAGAGGGTCCAATAGTCAAGCCGGGTCGGTACACGTGAAAGAAGGGATAGAAAGCAGCAAGGCACGGCAAGGCAAAAAGAACGCAGGAACACAAGGCACACAGGTTATGCAGCAATGAGGAAGTAAAAGAGCAGAGTTTAAATAGAGAGATGCATGACTGGGATTGAGAGGCGGAGCAGAGGTGCGGCCTCTGCAGAGGCAAGATTGGCTGCAAGGCTCAGGAGAGGTGGTGTGTGTACTTGCTTGCAGCTGGGGCACGGTGCACGACATCACATGCGACCGGGGGGCGGAGCCAAGCTCCGTGGTACGGTTAGGAGAGCTGCGTGTGCGCTCTGTAAAACAGAAGGGGACTGAGATGGCAGCAGGTAAGGAGGGAACATGCCGCAGGGGACGTGTTCCCCCGATTCCTTACAGACACATATGTAGAGATGTGTGCAGAGGTAGCAATGGAGACTGTTTAAGGTGAAACTAAAATGAGGCTTTATTACAACTCATTCCTTTAACATGGCAAAACCACTCAAAAATAAACAAAATAAGGCCTACTTCCGCTTGGAGAATATCTACACCTTTACTCTATCCTTTTAACTGGGGGGGTAGCTAAGCTAGTTTACACACCCAAACATAATACATAGAATTACAACAGTAAAAGAGAAAGTCTCTTATCTGTTTATTGTAGCTGTAGGGGAAGGCCTCTCTGCTCTCCTGGATCAGCACTCTTGTGTACTATGGCAATCTCTGTGTTCCAAGTAATGCTCCCCTTGTCTTACTATCAGCATACAGTCCTTCTGCAGCTCAAGACATCTGTTCCTCTGGCCGTCCTAGTTGTGGTCTAAGGAAATCTTCTCCGGTTTTCTCAGAAACAGCTTTTTCTAACACAGTCTCTAATCAGGCAAGTTCCTCCTTGAATGCACTCAGAAAGGTAAATCGAGTGATATGGTTGATAACATTAAAACCTTTTAATCACCAAATAGTAAAAACATCTTGTATAGAGGAAATGGTAGAAATAGTCCACGGCCAGTCCCTTTAAACAAACCAAGAAAACAATTTCCCATGTGTGTATATGGAAGATAATAAATGACAATACACCAACCTAGAGTGGGCTACAGAAAACTGCAAACGTCTCGCCAAAATGTAACTCACAGACTTGAAACCAGTCCTGTTGGACAGGAATTTTATTGTCAAAAACCAACACACCTATAAAAAAGTAATGCTGATACTGGATCTGAGAAGGCGGTTCATATACAGTTCGTGGGTATTGAACCCCTACACACGTATAACTAGACCACAAAAGTTGGGGTGGTATGTCAACTCCAGAACAAAAATGAAGTCAACAAAAGATGTGATATTAAAACATATAACATAAAATAAACCACATACATAGCTATTAACTACGTGGCTAGCTGAGTAGGACCTCTGCGTAGGCAATCACACAAGCGTGCGCTGCTGAATGCCCTGAGGCACGGTTCAGTGAGAGTATCCAGTTATAGCCTCAGAATAGTGAACACAATTAATGCAGAGGTCACTGAATGGAGTCTCTTGCTGGGTGGAATCACAGAGCTCACTGAGTGGAGTCTCCCAGATAGCAGGCAACAAAACACTGTAATTGATCAGAGTACTCATAACAGTATTAAGTCAGTGCAGTAAGATGTTATCCCACAGTAAGTGTTGCACAGAGTGATGTTGCCCTAAGTGTGTATGGGTTACCCCTAATAAGGGCCGACGTAGGGGCCCCAGATAATGCAGTGTTTAGGGAGTATGCGTCCAGAGAAGCGGCTATGTGTATGCGCTATCAGGTGCAGTGACCTCAAGAAATAACTTCTGACTGGCCCATCATAGTATAACTTAGCTTTGTGGATGAAAACTGTTGCAGCTGCAGATGCTGAGCGCTTAGCAGGCTACAAACCCTCCATCTCGGCACCCCACCTCCTCTGCCTACTGCTGCGGGCCGAGTTTATTCGAGCATTTGCCCGTTCTCGGCCGCAGCAGTAGCCTGGCGCGCCGGAGGGTGAGGTGCGCGCGCCGAAGCAGCGGAAGAGCGCCCTCGATCTGGGCGGTCTCCCTCCCGCTGGCGGGTCCGCCGGGTCCCCGGAACCCCCTGCCGCCGTCCCCCACATACGGGACACCAGGGCTCCCTCGGGGAGCCCTGGACGCGCGTGCAGGGGGCGCACGCTCCCGATGACGCGTGATTCCCGCGGCTTCGGTGACGTTCGGCACGCCGAGGGGCGGCACTAGCAAGCCGGAAATCTGCCGGCTTGCGGATCTGGCCGAGGTGCAAATAAACTGTGTCGCCCGTGTTACACTGTATGATCGTAAGCTGCTGCAACGGACACCCCAGTCCAACAAGCTAGAGTTTATACTATGGATGGCCAGTCAGAAGTTATTTCTTGAGGTCACTGCACCTGATATCGCATACACTATGAGCCGCTCTCTGACAGGCATACTCCCTAAACACTGCATTATCTGGGGGGCCCATACCGTCGGCCTTATTAGGGGTAACCCATACACACTTAGGGCAACATCACTCTGTGCAACACTTACTGTGATAACATCTTATGCACTGACTTAATACTGTTATGAGTACTCTGATCAATTACAGGTTTTTTGGCCTGCTATCTGGGAGACTCCACTCAGTGAGCCTCTGTGTTCCACCCAGCAGAGACTCCATTCAGTGACCTCTGCAGTAATTGTGTATACTATTCTGAGGCTATAACTGATACGGTCACTGACCGTGCCTCAGGGCATTAGCAGAGCACGCTTTGGTGCTTGCCCTACGCAGAGGTCACTACTCACTAGCACGTAGTTAATCTATGTATGGTTTTATTTTATTTATAGTTTTACTTATCACATCTTTTGTTGACTTCATTTTTGTTCTGGAGTTTGACATACACCCCAACTCTTTGTGGTCTAGTTATACGTTGTGTAGGGGTTCCATGACCCACGAACTGTATATGAACCGCCTCTTCAGATCCAGTATCAGCATAACTTTTTTATAGGTGTGTTTGGTTTTGACAATAGAATTCCTGTCAACAGAACATTGTTTTCAAGTCTGTAGTTAATAGTTTGGCGAGACTTTGCAATTTTCTGTAGTCACATCTAGGTGGTGTATTGTCTTTATTATCTTCCAATACCACAGGGAAGAGTTTTTCTTGGTTTGTTTAAAGGGACTGGCCGTGGACTATTTCTACCATTTCCCCTCTATACAGAGTGTTTTTACTATTTGGTGATAAAAGGTTTTTAATGTTATCAACATATACATCATGATTACCTTCTGAGTGCATTCAAGGAGGAACTTGTCTGTCTGTTTATGTTGTCACTATAGTATATATTCTATTGCACCAGTCTGTGTGTATTTGATTAAATACTACCTTACTTTGCTGAGAGGGAGCTCCTTTCCCCTCTTCCCTCCCTTCCCCACCCCAGAACAAGTCTTAATCAGCCCAGTGGAGTCTGGTTGATTTGCCTGTGCAATAAACCAGCCCAGTGCTGGATTTAGAGACAGTTTTTCTCAACAGTGATAAGTCCCTGTTTACATACCTCCCCTGTTTGTGGAAAGCTCGGACTTACCAGGACAAGCCCATCCTTCCACCTCTCACTCGAGATCATCTCTGAGGCTCGAATGAGGTGGATGGAGTACAAAAAACCCTCAGTCCAGCTGGGATTGGAGCCCTTTCTCCAGATTATTAGTGTCTCCCCCAGAAGGTGCTTAAGGATCACACTTCTCAGTCGCTCGAGGAGACTTTTTCCAAATAGTCATTCTATGGACGCGCGTGGTCATGAGATTTCCGCAGCGTCGGCGATCCTCTCTTTTGTATGCAACTGTTAGCGACAGTCGCAGGTGTTTAAGCTAATAGCTTTACTCTCGACATCGTTTTTTCATGGACTCCATTTTAGCACCTAAAATGTCCATCCCTTATAACCCTTGCTCAGGTCTTGTAAAGCCTCTGTCAGCTCACTCGCTGAATTCTGTCTGATGTTCGGAATCTATTTGTACTATCTTAGCCTCGTGCCATTTCATGGTACTACCCATGCCGGGGCCTGTAACTCAGGAAGCAGGGGGGTCCCTGATCCACAAATCAATGCTGTATAGCTCCGGGGACCCCCTGCTCACAGTACACTATTTAAAAATACATTCATGCTGCTTCGTTACCATAGGAGATAGCCGCAAGGTAAGGAATGTTGTTTATTGATATGGGTGTTTTATTCATAGTTGTAGATGTGCAGAGGGTCTCCGAGCTGAACCGCTTTGGTTTTAGGTCCGGGGACCCCCTGCTTCCAGAGTACAGGCCCTTTATGGGGTGCCGGTATCCCTCTGCTTTGTTTACATTCCACGGCACGTGGGGAATGGGACATTTAAATGCAGAGGGATACCGGCACCTCATAACAGGGCCTATATCTCGGAGCAGGGTCCCCGGACTTGAAACCAATGCAGTTCAGCTCCGGAGACCCCATGCACATGTACACTATGAATAAAATTGATTTGAAATTTTTTATTTTGACAAGGTTTGCGCCAGCAGAGAGAGCGGCGGATCTCTCTCTGCTGCAGACACTCTCGGCAGGGGACGGCGTATCGCCAGGTTATTGCAGACAGACTGTCGTTCCACTGGCTACCGGCGTGTTGCTTTTGCAGTGATTCACCATGGATTCGGACCTTCCTGAATACTGCGAGGGCAACACGCCAAAATCATGCCGATATTGAACCCCTGCCGAGAGTGCTTTTTCGGTGCTTACTGCATCGAGCCCTATGACAGGCATAGACAATCTTGCAAAATGGGGACAATAAGGGATAGAGGGAAAAATAAAACATGTAAGTGATATAAAATAACCCCTTCATTCCCAATACGAAATAGGGTAACCAGCCGAGCATACTGCCTTTATTAATGCGCTGATTACCCTAAATTTCGTTACACAGATACATAAGTCTTGGCAGAATATTCATTTTAATACAGTTAACTCACACTATCTCCATGATGATAAATTCTAGTCCATCTTTTTAAATAATTTTCTATTACTTTTGCTAATGGGTGTAATTGGATCCTCTACTCTTGGTGTTATATTTGCACCAAATTTTATACTTCTATTTTCCCATTCGAAACGGGAAATTTTCTTTCACTTGGGCTGCCAACTCTGCTGACAGATTTAAATTAGAGCCTCTGTTTTTGTTAGATTGATTTTGAAATTGGATGCTAAACTATATCTACCCAGACACCACATTATATTGGTAATGAGACGAGGGATCACTGTTATGGCATGTTGCATACAGTAGTGTTTAGAGAGAATCAAAATCTTCTACACAAGTAACCACAAAAAAACGTGGATATCCAACATCCCCAGTGGCCAGTATTATAGATTAAAGATTAAAGAAAAACTGCAGCACTGTAGAAGATTTTGAGGATCAGGCCAAAGATTTAACATCTAAATTCTTGGAGAGGGGATACCGTCTGGAAAAATTAAAAGGGGATCTGGAGAAAATAAGAAAAATAGACAGGAAATCCATGCTAATAAAAAGAGATAAAAAAACTAAAAAATCCTTAGATGAGGGCAAGTGCAATGTATCTTTTATTACAAATTTTAACTCAATGACAGACAGGATTGAGAAAACTATACAAAAACATTGGTCAATCCTTTCAAACGATCCGTTTTTGGGCACCCACCTTTCGAAATTCCCTAAATTTATTTATAGGAAGGCTAAGAATTTAAAAAATATGCTATCCCCTAGTGATATTAAATTAAAAGAACAATCTAGCGGGGAGAGGCAATGGTTGAATAATAAACCAACTGGGAATTTCAAATGTGGGAGATGCTCTGTTTGCAAACACATGCATCCTGATAAAAAAACTTTTAAATGCCCAAACGGTGATATTATTAATATTAATGATGATTTATTCTTGTACACTGACCATGTAGTGTATTTATTAAATGCCCCTGTGGTCTTTTCTATGTGGGACGCACAAAACGTGCTCTAAAAGAACGCATTTTAGACATTTGCGGAACATTAAACTGGGGTTCATGAAACACAGTCTCTCTAAACACTACTGTATCGCACATGCCATAACAGTGATCCCTCAACCCTCCTTTTTAAGGGATTAAACATATTCCAAAGAATAGGATAGGGGGGACAGGTTAAGGAATTATCCAGAGGCAAGAAACCTTCTGGATACATAAATTAAACAACCTTGTATCCAGGAGGTTTAAACGAGGACATAGATATTTGTTCTCTGTATTAATCATTTATCATAAGTAACTCTTTTTTAAGTCTCTAAAAATTTTATATCATATTATGTCCTTTTATTCTATTTTATAATATGCCTCTAACATTGTAATCATTTTAAAAACCATTTTAATTTCATTTTATTCTGCTGCTCAATATGTTCAGAACCTTCCTAACACTTTATGCTTCTTATATATCCTAAATTTCACACCTATTTTTAGGTCCATAGGGCAATGATATTATTGATTTTGTGTGTATTTATCATGTTTTTAACACTTTTTTCTTTGTTTTAGCCCATCAACTACGTCTTGTTAACAGTGTTTTTGTTAATAAAGTTTGTTCAAAGTTTTTTTGCATTTGTTAATCATAGCTACACGTGGCACACACTTTATTCAAGCTCGTCTAGTCCCACGAATTCGGGTATACCCGGGTGTATTGAGTTTGTGACTGTTTTCTTGCCCGAGTGCATTGAGGTATTTTCCAAGCATGGATTGAAGCATTTTTCCCGCTGGCTGCCATACTGCACGTAATATATATATACTGCATTACAATTCATAATTTATGCCATCTGGTAGAACACGCGAAGCATTTCAGCCTATTAAATCCTAATCATTATCATTTAACATATCAGCCGCCCGTCAGCCAGAATGAACCCAGGCTGGGAAGGCAAACCAAACGGGGCTTGTCCAAGGTGAGAGCGTCGCATTCCAGTATCTGCCAGGTCAATACTGGGTATTTGCAGAATAAAGTGTATCGTGCAGTATGTGACGTATGTTTTTCGGGACTCTAACCCCGCCCCCGTTGTTCCCTATTGGACATATAACTAAGGGCTAGCCATTAGCACATCGCGGGATATACAGCTTCGATCTGAATCCACTCATTACTAGTCCCTGAGAAGAAACGTTCCGTTTCGAAACGCGTAGGACACAGGTTTACTAGTCGTTGCTGCCTCATACTAGCACCCATCTCTCTAAACACTACTGTATGCAACATGCCATAACAGTGATCCCTCAACCCTCCTTTTTAAAGGGATTAAACATATTCCAAAGAATAGGAGAGGGGGGGACATGGTTCTGAAGTTATCCAGGCAAGAAACCTTCTGGATACATAAATTAAACACCTTGTATCCAGGAGGTTTAAACGAGGACATAGATATTTGGTCTCTGTATTAATCATTTATCATAAGTAACTCTTTTTTAAGTCTCTAAAAAGTTTATCATATTATGCCTTTTATTCTCTTTTATAATATGCCTCTAGACATTGAATCATTTAACCATTTTAATTTCATTTTATTCTGCTGCTCAATATGTTCAGAACCTTCCTAACAATTTATGCTTCTTATATATCCTAAATTTCACTACCTATTATTGGTCCATAGGGCAATGAATTATTGATTTTGTGTGTATTTATCATGTTTTTAACACTTTTTTCTTTGTTTAGCCCATCAAACTACGTTTGTGTTAACAGTGTTTTTGTTAATAAAGTTTTGTTCAAAGTTTTTTTGCATTTGTTAATCATAGCTACACTGGCGACACACTTTATTCGAGCTCGGCTAGTCCCACGAATTCGGGTATACCCGGGTGTATTGAGGTTGTGACTGTTTTCTGCCCGAGTTGCATTGAGGTATTTCCAAGCATGGATTGAAGCATTTTATTCCCGCTGGCTGCATACTGCACAGTAATATATATATACTGCATTACAATTCATGAATTTATGCCATACTGGTAGACACGCGAAGCATTTCAGCCTATTAAATCCTAATCATTATCATTTAACAGATCAGCCGCCCGTCAGCCAGGCATGAACCCAGGCTGGGAAGGCAAACGCAACGGGGCTTGTCACAGGTGAGGAGCGGCGCATTCCAGGTATCTGCCAGGTACATACTGGGTATTTGCTAGAATAAAGTGTATCGGTGCAGTAGTGACGTATGTTTTCGGGACTCTAACCCCGCCCCCGTTGGTTCCCTATTGGACAATAGAACTAAGGGCTTAGCCAATGAGGCACGATCGCGGGATATACAGCTTCTATCTGAATCCACTCATTACTAGTCCCTGATGAAGAAACGTTCCGTTTCGAAACGCGTAGGACAAGTTTTACTAGTGTTCTAGCCTCATACTAGCACCCCAGTGCGCAACTTTGACTGTTTGTGAGCGGCGCCGAAATCCCCGTGGTGACGTCACGATCCGGAAGCGCTTCACACGGAGGAGAGGTGGCGCCCAGCTGATGCCAAAGACTGCCCTGCTGAAGCACCGCAGGAATCAGCATCTCCCAGCCTACCTGTGCTTAGGGGAGCAAGGAACAGCAGAAGTTGTGCACCAATTTCAATAGGACCCGGCAATATCGAGGACAGCAGCTTCACTCCTACAAGGACAACTATTCTGGTCTCCGGAGGCGTGGGGTTTAAAATTATCCAGAAATCGCTCGTTATTATTGTATTTGATGTACGCACATTACTCACCCATTTATTATATATGTCAATAATATTTTGTAATGCACTATGAGCGTTGTGCGCTGTGTCTTTTTTGTATCCAAATCACAGTTATGCCTGGCAGCTTGCAGTGCATCTTCAGGGCTGCTCAAAGGATTGTCACTTATTGGTCCTGGCTCCGCTTCCCTGGTATGGTTGGTTGAGGGTTTCTCACTAATAGCACCGGGCAGAAACATCTTTGGGCTACACAACTTCTGCCTTGGGCCCTCTGGATATTCTGTCACCAGAGGGGCAAATTCTCAATTTTCTCTAGGCTGCAGGGCATCTCGGACCCCCTTTTTCTCTGCGAGATCTGCGGAAGTGTCTTTTCCTTCTACGGCAAGTGAAGGACCGCTTTTCTTTTTTCGCCTCTTTATTTTGCACAACTTTGTCGCATAAGGGATACTGGGGTCTCCTTCTTTATTTGAACTTTCAGTAGTTTCACTGTATCCGCCAGGCTTTTCTTGCAGTTACGTTAGCTGACGTAGATATGCAGTGATCTGCTGCTCCCGCTTTTGCTCCTGTCGATCACATTCGTCATCATAGAGAGCGGTCTTTTCGGTATGTACCAAGTTCAGGCACCCCCATCATTCTTGGGGTGTTTTGTGGGTGTGACTCGGTTCGGGTTCCCCATTAGAGATGTCTTTATCCTCATCCATAGCTTCATATGACCATAAGGGCCACTCTTCCGTGGGCTAGGGTTCATTACAGGAATGCCACATCTTGTCCTCCATTTTGGCAGTATCGGGTGTATTTTCCTTCCTGACCTCGGGTGGCGCTATTGCAGCTGTTTTCTCTGTATTCACTAGAACCCCAAATTGTGGTAGTCCTACAGGTGGGCAGACTTTGTTTGTACAGTTCTTAGCTGTCACAGGCTTCTCTGTAGACTTTTTCTTTTTCTTCTTCTTTACTTTTGCAGATTCTGAAACATCAGTAGCACTGTGCACACATTCCTTCTCATTAGTGATACCGGACGTGCACCTGCCAAGAAAAACCTCTGAACCTTCCTTGTGTCCATAGTGCATTGCTTGCTGCTGCAGTTTCTTGGCTCGTTGAAAAAAATATTCCTGTGGCTGCTGTCCTTTTTCTGGGGCCACGTAGGAGTCATCCTCATCATCTGAATAAGGCCTGAATTTTCTTGTTAATAAAATATATTGTATTAGTGGGGATGGGAAACCATCTCTTTCCAGTGAATTACATATTGAGTTTCCTTGTTAATTAAGAGGTTGAGTGCACCTTCTCTAAGGAAATACTTTCATCTCTACAATAAAGTTCTTTATTTCCACGTGCACTACTCACATCCACTAGCTGAGCGGGAACTGCTCTTTCTTTATTTCACATTTTGTCATTAGCAGATCTCATATGTGATTCGCTATTAACCTTATCTATTATGTGCTATAGCTTATACAATTGTGGGGTTTTGTCTTTATATACTGAGTGCTGTGCTTCCTGACAAATTACTCTTTGATAAAGCGCCCTGTGCGCGAAACATGTCAGAGTGCTTGTCAGGACTTGGTCCTTATGTGCTTTTAATCCAATAAATCTCTGAAATTATTCCTGGTGTCCCACGTTGCTTTGGTGAGGCTGTGCTCCGGTTCCTGTTTGAATCTTGCTTGCTGCAGTTCCTTGGCTCATTGAAAAAAATATTCCTCTGGCTGCTGCCCTTTTTCTGGGGCCACATAGGGGCCATCCTTATTGTCCAAATAAGGCCTGGAGGGACACTGCTCCGTGTGGCTGGGCTCTTTACAACAGGAACACATTTTCTTCCCCATTCTTGCAGTCTGTATTTGACTTCATCTGGGCAGCCATTTTAAATTCCCAGGGTAGACTCTGGTCACAGCATCGAGTACCTTGATTGGGTCACCATCTGTCGCAGTCCTCCTAGTCCAACTGTGGCAATTGTGGCTTTCTCCAGTGCAGTGTCGTTTTCCTGCCTGATTGTGTAGCCCTTTAATGCTGGTCACTGTTGCACATGATTCCTTGTTTTGTTGCACAGGCTGTTTGCAGGAACTTGAGCAGGCAAAAGAACAAAAAAAATTCACAGGCTGTCTCCGGTGTCCCTTTAAATTTCAAGGGCCACCTCTAATCCCAACTTCTGATACTGTAACGCTTGCGCTCACCACAAACAAGGCGGGACCCCGGTACTGAGGTGGGAAACTATGAAACTGCACACCCACAGCAGCGGAGGCACGCCTGGAGGGTGGATAGTCAGCGTAACCTGGTCTGGGTTGGAGAGATCGAGTTAATCCAGATACTTGCCGGGGTCCAGGGGCGGAGCCAGTAGAATGGTCGGTGTCCGTTGTCCCGTGGTCTGGGGTTGGAGCCACGAGAGTAGTAGCGTGTCCAAAAGCCGTGGTCAGGGATGGAGAGATGCGGGTTGTCATAGGCAAGTCGGGGTCGTTATCCAGAGAGGGTCCAATAGTCAAGCCGGGTCGGTACACGTGAAAGCAACGGGATAGAAAGCAGCAAGGCACACGGCAAGGCAAAACAGAACGCAGGAACACAAGGCTACACAGGTTATGCTCAGCAATGAGGAAGTAAAAGAGCAGAGTTTAAATAGGAGAGATGCATGACTGGGATTGAGAGGCGGAGCAGAGGTGCGGCCTCTGCAGAGGCAGAGATTGGCTGCAAGGCTCAGGAGACAGGTGTGTGTACTTGCTTGCAGCTGGGGCACGGTGCACGACATCACATGCGACCGGGGGGCGGAGCCAAGCTCCGTGGTACGGTTAGGAGAGCTGCGTGTGCGCTCTGTAAACAGAAGGGGGACTGAGATGCAGCAGGTAAGGAGGGAACATGCCGCAGGGGACGTGTTCCCCGATTCCTTACAGACACCATATGTAAGAGATGTGTGCAGAGGTAAGCAATGGAGACTGTTTTAAGGTGAAACTAAAATGAGGCTTTATTACACCTATTCCTTTAACATGGCAAAACCACTCAAAATAAACAAAATAAAGGCCTACTCCGCTTTGGAGAATATCTACACCTTTACTCTATCCCTTTTAACTGGGGGGGTAGCTAAGCTAGTTACCACACCCAAACATATATACATATAGAATTACAACAGTAAAAGAAGAAAGTCTCTTATCTGTTTATTGTAGCTGTAGGGGAAGGCCTCTCTGCTCTCCTGGATCAGCACTCTTGTGTACTATGGCAATCTCTGTGTCCAAGTATATGCTCCCCTTGTCTTACTATCAGCATACAGTCCTTCTGCAGCTCAAGACATCTGTTCCTCTGGCCAGTCCTAGTTGTGGTCTAAGGAAATCTTCTTCCTGTTTCTCAGAACAGGCTTTTTCTAACACAGTCTTAATCAGGCAAGTTCCTCCTTGAATGCACTCAGAAAGGTAAATCAGAGTGATATGGTTGATAACATTAAAAACCTTTTAATCACCAAATAGTAAAAACATCTTGTATAGAGGGAAATGGTAGAAATAGTCCACGGCCAGTCCCTTTAAACAAACCAAGAAAAAATCTTCCCATGTGTGTATATGGAAGATAATAAATGACAATACACCACCTAGATGTGGGCTACAGAAAACTGCAAAGTCTCGCCAAAATGTAACTACAGACTTGAAAACCAGTCCTGTTGACAGGAATTCTATTGTCAAAAACCAACACACCTATAAAAAAGTATGCTGATACTGGATCTGAAGAGGCGGTTCATATACAGTTCGTGGGTCATGGAACCCCTACACACGTATAACTAGACCACAAAGAGTTGGGGTGTATGTCAACTCCAGAACAAAAATGAAGTCAACAAAAGATGTGATAAGTAAAACATATAACATAAAATAAAACCACATACATAGCTATTAACTACGTGGCTAGTGAGTAGTGACCTCTGCGTAGGGCAAGCACAAAGCGTGCTCTGCTAATGCCCTGAGGCACGGTTCAGTGACCGTATCCAGTTATAGCCTCAGAATAGTATAACACAATTAATGCAGAGGTCACTGAATGGAGTCTCTGCTGGGTGGAAACACAGAGGCTCACTGAGTGGAGTCTCCCAGATAGCAGGCAACAAAAACACTGTAATTGATCAGAGTACTCATAACAGTATTAAGTCAGTGCATAAGATGTTATCCACAGTAAGTGTTGCACAGAGTGATGTTGCCCTAAGTGTGTATGGGTTACCCCTAATAAGGCCGACGGTATGGGCCCCCCAGATAATGCAGTGTTTAGGGAGTATGCCTGTCAGAGAAGCGGCTATAGTGTATGCTGCTATCAGGTGCAGTGACCTCAAGAAATAACTTCTGACTGGCCATCCATAGTATAACTTAGCTTGTGGGGACTGGGGGTGTCCGTTGCAGCAGCTTACGATCCTACAGTGTACACTGGCGACACAGTTTATTGCACTGCGGCCAGATCCGCAAGCCGGCAGATTTCCCGGCTTGCTAGTGGCCGCCCCTCGGCGTGCCGCGCGTCACCGACGCGCGGTCACGCGTCATCGGGAGCGTGCGCCCCCTGCACGCGCGTCCAGGGCTCCCCGAGGGAGCCCTGGTGTCCCGCGATGTGGGGGACGGCGGCAGGGGGTTCCGGGGGACCCGGCGGACCCGGCAGCGGGAGGGAGACCGCCCCGATCGGAGGGCGCTCTTCCGCTGCTTCGGCGCGCGCCCGTCACCCTCCGGCGCGCCAGGCTACTGCTGCGGCCGAGAACGGGCAAATGCTCGAATAAACTCGGCCGCAGCAGTAGGCAGAGGAGGTGGGGTGCCGAGATGGAGGGTTGTAGCCTGCTAAGTCAGCAGCTGCAGCTGCAACAGTTTCATCCCACAAGCTAAGTTATACTATGGATGGCCAGTCAGAAGTTATTTCTTGAGGTCACTGCACCTGATAGCAGCATACACTATAGCCGCTTCTCTGACAGGCATACTCCCTAAACACTGCATTATCTGGGGGGCCCATACCGTCGGCCTTATTAGGGGTAACCCATACACACTTAGGGCAACATCACTCTGTGCAACACTTACTGTGGTTAACATCTTATGCACTGACTTAATACTGTTATGAGTACTCTGATCAATTACAGTGTTTTTGTTGCCTGCTATCTGGGAGACTCCACTCAGTGAGCCTCTGTGTTTCCACCCAGCAGAGACTCCATTCAGTACCTCTGCATAATTGTGTTATACTATTCTGAGGCTATAACTGGATACGGTCCCTGAACCGTGCCTCAGGGCATTAGCAGAGCACGCTTTGTGCTTGCCCTACGCAGAGGTCACTACTCACTAGCACGTAGTTAATAGCTATGTATGTGGTTTTATTTTATTTTATATGTTTTACTTATCACATCTTTTGTTGACTTCATTTTTGTTCTGGATGTTGACATACCCCCAACTCTTTGTGGTCTAGTTATACGTGTGTAGGGGTTCCATGACCCACGAACTGTATATGAACCGCCTCTTCAGATCCAGTATCAGCATACTTTTTTATAGGTGTTGTTGGTTTTTGACAATAGAATTCCTGTCAACAGGACTTGTTTTCAAGTCTGTAGTTACATTTGGCGAGACTTTGCAATTTTCTGTAGTCCACATCTAGGTGGTGTATTGTCATTTATTATCTTCCATATACACACATGGAAGATTTTTTCTTGGTTTGTTTAAGGGACTGGCCGTGGACTATTTCTACCATTTCCCTCTATACAAGATGTTTTTTACTATTTGGTGATTAAAAGGTTTTTAATGTTATCAACCATATCACTCATGATTTACCTTTCTGAGTGCATTCAAGGAGGAACTTGTCTGTCTGTTTATGTTGTCACTATAGTATATATCCTCTATTGCACCAGTCTGTGTGTTATTTGATTTAAATACTATCCTTACTTTGCTGATGCAGGAGCTCCCCTTTCCCCTTTCCCCTTCCCTTTCCCCATCCCCAGAACAGTCTTAATCAGCCCAGTGGAGTCTGGTTGATTTGCCTGTGCAATAAACCAGCCCAGTGCTGGATTTAGAGACAGTTTTTCTCAACAGTGATAAGTCCCTGTTACATACCTCCCCTGTTTGTGGAAAGCTCGGACTTACCACGGACAAAGCCCATCCTTCCACTCTCACTCGAGATATCTCTGAGGCTCGAATGAGAGTGGATGGAGTACAAAAACCCTCAGTCCAGCTGGGATTGGAGCCCTTTCTCCAGATTATTAGTGTCTCCTCCAGAAGGTGCTTAAGATCAGCACTTCTCAGTCGCTCGAGGAGGACTTTTTCCAAATAGTCATTCTATGGACCGCGTGGTCATGAGATTTCCGCAGCGTCGGGCGATCCTCTCTTTGTATGCAGACTGTATAGCGACAGTCGCAGAGTGTTTAAGCTAATAGCTTTCTCTCGACATCTTTTTCATGGACTCCATTTTAGCACTAAATGTCCATTCCTTATAACCCTTGCTCAGGTCTTGTAAAGCCTCTGTCAGCTCACTCCTGAATTCTGTCTGATGTTCGGAATCTATTTGTACTATCTTAGCCTCGTGCCATTTCATGGTACTACCCATGCCGGGGCCTGTAACTCAGGAAGCAGGGGGTCCCTGATCCACAAATCAATGCTGTATAGCTCCGGGGACCCCCTGCTCACAGTACACTATTATTAAAAATACATTCATGCTGCTTCGTTACCATAGGAGATAGCCGCAAAGGTAAGGAATGATTGTTTATTGATATGGGTGTTTTATTCATAGTGTAGATGTGCAGAGGGTCTCCGGAGCTGAACCGCTTTGGTTTTAGGTCCGGGGACCCCCTGCTTCCCGAGATACAGGCCCCTTTATGGGGTGCCGGTATCCCTCTGCTTTGTTTACATTCCACGGTCACGTGAATGGGACATTTAAATGCAGAGGGATACCGGCACCTCATAACAGGGCCTATATCTCGGGAAGCAGGGGTCCCCGGACTTGAAACCAATGCAGTTCAGCTCCGGAGACCCCATGCACATGTACACTATGAATAAAAATTGATTTGAAATATTTTTTATTTTGACAAGGTTTGCGCAGAGAGAGCGGCGGATCTCTCTCTGCTGCAGACACATCTCGGCAGGGGACGGCGTATCGCCAGGTTATTGGCAGACAGACTGTCTCTCCACTGGCTACTCGGCGTGTTGCTTTTGCAGTGATTCACCATGGATTCGGACCTTCCTGAATACTGCGAGGGCAACACGCCAAAATCATGCCGATATTGAACCCCTGCCGAGAGTGCTTTTTCGGTGCTTACTGCATCGAGCCCTATGACAGGCATATACAATCTTGCAAAATGGGGACAATAAGGGATAGAGGGAAAAATAAAACATGTAAGGTGCATATAAAATTAACCCCTTCATTCCCAATACGAAATAGGGGTAACCAGCCGAGCATACTGCCTTTATTAATGCGCTGATTACCCTAAATTTCGTTACACAGATACATAAGTCTTGGCAGAATATTCATTTTAATACAGTTAACTCTACCTATCCATGAGATAATATTCTTAGTCCATCTTTTTAAATAATTTTCTATTACTTTTGCTAATGGGGTGTAATTGGATCCTCTACTCTTGGTGTTATATTTGCACCCAAATATTTTATACTTCTATTCTTCCATTCGAAAAGGGAAATTTTCTTTCACTTGGGCTGCCAACTCTGCTGACAGATTTAAATTAAGAGCCTCTGTTTTTGTTAGATTGATTTTGAAATTGGATGCTAAACTATATCTACCCAGACACCCATTATATTTGGTAATGAGACCAGTGGGTTGGTTATTATCAGAAGAATATCATCTGCATATAATGCGATCTTATGTTCTTGCTCACCTATTTTAACTCCCAAAATGCCTGGATAATTCCTTATTGATTCTGCTAACGGCTCCATTATTAGGGCAAAAATCAATGGGGACAACGGGCATCCCTGTCTTGTACAATTAAGTATTTTAAATGAGTTTGAGACCTGTCCATTTACCTTGACCTTTGCCGATGAGTTACTATATAGTGCCTTTGCATACTGACTAAACATATCACTTGTTCCTATACACTCCAGCATCTTAAACATAAAATCCCTCTGCACTCTATCAAATGCATTTTCTGCATCTATAGACAGTATCATAGTTGGAGTATGTATTTTATTAACCTGATTCAATATATTTATAATTTGCCTAGTGTTATCTTTGGCTTCTCTTTTTGGTATAAATCCGGTTTGATCCCTCTTTACCAGAGCTTCTGACATATACTGGGACAGGTTTCCCGTATCTCCCAGTGTGTTAAACATACTTTTAATATATTCTATCAGAGAGTTGGCAAAAGTCTTATAATATGTATGCGGCAGATCATCAGGCCCCAGGCCTTTTCCGTTGGGCAAGTCTTTTATTACTTTTTCTATCTTATCCCACGTAATACTCGCATCTAGTTTAGCTCTCGTCTCGGGTGTAATTGTTTTAGTTAGAATATCCTTCATAGATATTTCTTTTTCTTCCTCTACATGCTCGCTTTTCCTATTCTGCATAGCTTCTATATTATATAACTTCTCGTAGAATAGCCTGAACTCTTCTTTAATAACTTTTGGATCCTGTGACACTACTCCATCCCGTTTCCTAATTTTACTGATATTAAATGGTCTCTGTTTCTGTTTTGACTGGTTGGCCAGCAACCTGTCCATCTTGTTACTTTTCTCATAATACTTATGTTTAAGCCATATCAGCGACTTTTCTATTTTTTGAGTTGCTAACAAATTAAATTTTCCTCTGTCTGTTATCAGTTCTGCTAGTATATCCTTATCAGCTGTCCTCTTATGTTTTATTTCCAGGTCTTGGATTAGTTTGCTTAATTCTAGAATTTCTTTTTCTCTTACTCTTTTCCTTAGAGAGGCTTATTGAATAAACACTCCCCTTATAACACTTTTATGGGCCTCCCACAATATTGCTGAGGACATATTTCCTACATTATTTTATGCAAAATAGTTTTTAAGAGCATCCTCAATTACTAATACCACATTATTATTTTTCAGTAAAGACGCATTCAGTCTCCATGTCCACTCATCTTTCTGCATGAGACCCACCTCAAGATCAATTTCTAAAATTACTGGTGCATGATCTGACCACGTAATATTGCAAATATTAACTTTCTTATTTTACTCACGTGATCTATAAAAAAGTAATCTATCCTGGAATAGCTATCATGTGGGTGTGAGTAATATGTATAATCCTTCCCTGACGGATTTAAGACTCTCCAGGCATCGACCAATGCCTGCTGGTCCAACATTTTGTTTATAAATTTTGTCTGCTTTTTACTCATCTTTGTATGTCCTTTGGAGGTGTCTAACACCGGATTTATTGCCACATTAAAATCTCCGCCCAGATATAGAGCTCCTTCTCTAAATACATTAATTATTGATAGTACTTTCTCTAAGAAGTCTGCCTGTCCCACATTGGGGGCGTACAGTATATATTTGGTAGAGTGACCTTCTTCCCCTTTATCTTCCCTTTAATCATAATATATCTACCTTTTAAATCTTTCTTAGTAGTGATATCCTGCAACTCAAAATTTTTGCTAAGCAGAATTCCCACCCCATTTTTCTTATCTCTTGATGAGCTATAGAAATTTTGTACAATCTATTTATTGATCATTCTCGGCTCTTTATCCCTCTTAAAATGTGTCTCCTGCATAAACATTACATAATTTTTCATCTTTTCTATTTCTTCAGGGCCAGTCTCCTTTTCACCGGTGAATTTAGTCCCTTGACATTCAGAGTACCTATCCTATATGTCATATTTGTTGTGGTGTTTGGGTTCGTGATTGATGGGTAGTGACCAACCTTAATTTATCTCTTACTGCAATCTCTACCTTCCTTAGTGTCACCTTTTCTTCAGAGATTACCTGCCAATTGAGACTTTGGGTACTTTCTCTCTGTATCGCTTGACTTGTTATAGGATAAAAACAAACAAAAATACATAAAAACACACACAGATACAAATTTAACCAAAAATTGGGATCAGTTTCTTGATCCCCCATTTCTTGAGACCTCCCGCCCTACTCTCACGAAATAGGTGCCTCTGTTACTCAAAATCTCTAGCAAACAGAGCCACACGTCCACATCACCTCACCAATCGTGGTGTGGAAATGTAAGGGGGGGAGACGAATGTGTGCAGGCCCGGACGGTCCAGCCATCCCTGATCCAGCCCCACAGGGGAGGGGGGGGTGATGGGAGGGGGGTGAGTGGAGGGACGGAGGGGGAGTGGAGTGGGGGGAGGAGGGGAAGGAGGGGGAAGGGGGAGGAGAGGGGAAAGCAAAAGCCACTCACCTATAGTTTCTTAGCCCTTCTTTATACACATGTATACTATTCTACCTTAATTTTCACACTTAATAGTAAAACAACATTTTACCCTTGATTTATTATCTACAATGCATCTGTTATGTCATCACAGTACTACTATAGATCTCTTTAGAAACCAATCTAAAAAACATAACCTTCCCTTAAGTATATCTAACTTTAACTCAAGCTGATTACCAACAAAAGGAACCTTTTTTTTAAACCCTTAAACTGTCACATAATCAGATCTCTGTTCTGACAGAAAAAACATAGAGATATACAGTCAATAATCTCAGTTATTTACTCTTCTTCACTCGGTCTCTGTTTCATCCTGTGATTTCCTTCTGTCTCCGTACTGTCGTCCACTGTTGTCGTTGGCCTTGCTGTTCGTTTTACTACCCACTTCTACCCATTGTTGCCCTCTCCTCTCTGGGTAGAGCCGGAGAGTTCCTCAGGTCCTGCGATCTTTCACTTGCTTTGGGACCTGGACTATTGCGTTTTTCAAAAAAAGTTGGTGGGGTTTTATCCATATCTGAGCACAGAAACTTTCCCTTGTTGTATGACAATCAGTTTAGTAGGGAATCCCCATTTATATCTCACATTGGCTTTTTGTAGATACACCGTGACTTCCCTCATATCTCTGCGGTGTTGTAGGGTTAACGTGGAGAGGTCGTTATACAGCTGGATCCGGGCCTCTTCATATTCTATATTATTGATGCTTCTGGCCTTCTGCATAATTATTTCCTTTCCCAGAAACGCTTGCATTTTTATGATGGCGTCTCTCGGGGGATCTGATGGTCTGGGTCTAAGCTGTGTGCCCTGTCCATCTTCCAGGTCCATTCCTGTGATTCGTCCTTCACATGGGTGAATAGTTTTTGTAGATAAAGGCCCAACTCCACCATTTCAGGTATACCCCTGATTCTTATATTGGAGCAGCTCCCCCTATTGTCCAGATCTTCTATATGCAGGAGCATATTCTGTATAGTCTCGTCCTGTTCCTGCACTTTGTGAGTTACATACTCCTGTACTGTTGAGACCGTTCCAGCTTCTTTCTCCATCTCATCTACCCTGTGTCCTAGAGTAACAATATCCCTTTTGATCTCAGACAGTTTGGTTTTAAGCATTAGCGTTAAGTCTGTTAACAGTTTTTGTATGTCATTTTTGGTCGCTAGGTTTGTCAGGTCTGCTTTGGTAGCATATTCTACCTGTCCCTCAGCCATTACTGAGTCTTTTTCTTTTCCCTGCCCAGGCGAGCCTTGCAGATAGTTAGATGGCGTTTGTGAGTCTGCTGCGCCTGTGTGCTTTGGCGCTGCTTCCGATCGTCGGAACTTCTGAAGTGTGCTTTCAGCTGCTGTAGGTTTTTTTTTTTTGCTGCGTTTGGCATTTTCTACAGTTCTGTTGCTGCCTTGCACTTCTATTTTGTTTTAGTTTGCTTTAAGGCAGTTTTATTTAATGCTGCTAATATGTGGCTATATGGCTATTTTGTTTGGCTCATATAGTGGTAGTAACTCCCCTGTGGTTACTGAACCTCATCTAGGTGGTCATCTCGTCTGTTGCCTGCCACATCTCCTTTAGCTCCCTCACTCCTGTGGGCAGCCGCCATCTTGGGTCTTGAGACTGGGAGACACGGGCCAACCAGCCTGCCAGGGTTCACATCTACAGTCCCCTGACTGTGCTCCGGTCAGGGGGGGGGGGAAAGGGGGTGTAGCTACTCACCCTATCACCAGCAGACTATCTGCTCTGTGGCCCCAGAAGAGGTGGGGGCTCCGGTGTGGAGGGGGGGAGGAGTAGGAGGGTGAGGTGTTGTTGTTCACGCCGCTTCCCGAGCATCCACCACTGATTCTTCATCTCCTGGGTGTTTGCTGTGGAGCTCGGGCTGTCCGGCTGCACTGAGTTAGCCGGCGCCATCTGAGGCCTGTGTGCATTTTTTTCAAAATACATGAGATGCATGTCCTCCCTATCAAACTTCTCCTCTATAAAGTGTCTAACTTGTAGAAAGCGATAGAAATCTGTGTTTGGCAGCTCAAACTGTTCCTGCAATTCTTGAAATGTTTGTAACTTAGAGTGTGCGAGTAGATCTACTACTTTTGAAATGCCTTTACCTCTCCAACAGTCAAGATAAGTTTCGTGGAATCCTGGAGGGAAGTTATGGTTGTTCGCTAGTGGGATCATCAGGGAATTTTTTTGTGTGAGTTTCAGCTTAAACCTGGTTGAGTCCCATATTTCACATGAGTCCTTTAGAATCTGGTTATTTGAGACTATCTTTGGCCTGTCTTTTTTGTTTAGCCAGATTATATCTGCTAATGGTATCGGTGAAGTCAGACTAGCCTCCAACTCTACCCATCTTTTGGATGCAGGGGGGACATACCATTGAACTATCTGCCCCAATTGGGCTGCCTTATAGTAGTTCAAAATATTTGGAATAGCCAAACCTCCCAGCTCCTTTGGACGGTAGAGTATATCCCTTCTAATTCTGTTTTTTTATTGTTCCATACAAATTTAATAAGTATTTTTGGAAGTCAGCTAGCTCTTGAGGTGGTACTCGGATCGGCAAGGTATGAAATAGGTATAGGAGCCGTGGTAGAATATTCATTTTAATTGCCCATATTCGGCCTATCCAGGAGATTGGATAAGTTGCAATCTCTTTCTCTAATTTTTTGAGCAGAGGTGTATTATTGACTCTATATAGTGAGCTTATCTCCTTTGGGAATTGTATGCCTAGATATTTAAGTGTTTTCGGGTCCCATTTAAAATCAAAGTTAAGTTGTAACAACTTTGTCAGATCATGAGGAAGGCAGATAGCAAATGCCTCAGTTTTTGACTGGTTAATTTTAAATCCTGAGTACGTACCAAATTCGGATAATAGACTGAAAATATTGGGCAGGGATGTCAAAGGCTTAGAGATTGTTAAAATCACATCGTCAGTGTAAGAGACGTGTGCAGAGGTACACAATAGAGATTGGTTTTAAGGTGAATTAAAATAAGGCTTTTATTGCGCCTGCTTCTTTAACACATGAAAATCAAACATATGCAAAATAAAGGGTTAAACAAAGCTTCTGCTCCACTTGGGAGTATTTCTAGGTAAACATATGCAGTCCAGAACTCCCTTTAGGTAGCATGTTTCCCAGCCCCAAACATATATTTTGATATGTGCAGATACAGTATACAACAGTCTTAGAAAGTAAAGCTTATCTGTCTCTCTGTAGCTGTAGGGGGTAATCCTCCTCTGCTCTCCTGGTGTAGCCTTTTTGTCCTAAGGCACTTTCAGCTTTCAGGTTTTAGAAGTCTTCTCCTCCTTGTTGTCTTGATGTCTGGCTGTCAGCCTACAGCCGTTCAAGACCTCTCTGTCCCTTCCTGGGTCAGCCCACGTGTGAGCTCAGGAGTCTCTCCTTCCTGTCTCAGAGGCAGGCTTTTTCTTATACCTGTAATCAGCCAGGTGGTGTTGGTTAATTGTCTACCAGCAGTTAACCACCACACTGCTGGATTAGAGGCACATTTTGGAACAGGGATAAAGTCCCCTGTTACATACCTCCCCTGTTTGTGGGAAGCTCGGGCTTGCCACGGCCAAAGCCCATCCTTCCACTCTCATTCGAGATCTTTCTGTGACTTAAATGAGAGTGGTTGGAGGAAGAGAACCCTCAGTCCTGCTGGGATTGGAGCCCTTCCTCCAGTTTATTTGTGTCTCCTCCCGAAGGTGCTTGAGATCAGCACTCCTCAGTCGCTCGAGGAGGACTTTTTCCAAGTATTGTCTTTTCTCTGAGTGTGTGGTCATGAGATTTCCCTTGTATCGGGCGCTCCTCTTTTTGTAGATAGACTGTATGGCGACAGTTGCAGAGCGGTTAAGAATAGCCCTTTGAGTTTTCCGCTCTTGAAGCTGTCTTTCTGCACTTTCTCAACTTAACGGAGTTGCTAGTACAGCCTCTTTGGGATTGAGTTGCAATTCCACCTCCATTTCCCGAGAACGTCCTATCTTCTCCGCTTCACCAGCTAAGGATTTTTCTGGGTTTGATTCTGTACATGTATACCTTTTTGTGTTACCTGTTGGCCAGCTGAAGGTTTTGCTAGTGCTTGCTTAGGTGGTTTAGACTTTTCAACCTTGTTTTTCAGATGAGCAGTGTTCCCAGCTCTCACTGTAACCTTTTTCCTTTGGGTTTTTGTGGCTGTGGGATACGGACGCTTGGTCAGGGTCAATACTTGTCCTTGTAGTACTGTAATCTCATCCACGAGAGATCCCTGTTTTTTGAGTGTGTCTTGCAAGTCTCTTCTCAGGGAATTTATCTGCGCACTTTGCTTTCTCTGAGTTTGTATCAGTGTCTCCTTCATATTCTGGAGCTCTGTAATTTGTGTCGTCAAGTTTGCCGCTGCGTCTGTTTTCTCTTTGGTGTACTGACTCAAGGGAATGGAACAGTCTCTCTGTCTATCCAGCTCTTGGTCCAGTTTCTGGGCCTTATCCCGCTCCCTCTCATAGAGAGTCACCTGGTATCGAAGCTCAGCCTCCAACAATGCTCTGGTGACATGCAGCGTGGCCTTTAGCTTCTCATACTGCTCTGTGGGGACGCACTGGGTATTCAGATGTTCCTGCAGCGCTTGTACCTCTTTAGCAGCCTGCAGATTTTCTTCCTGCATGGTTTGCTGCTTCTCCTCTGCATTCTGGAGGTGAGTATGCAGACCTTGCAGTTGGTTCTGCAGTCGGTGTTCTGCTTCAACCTTTTCACCTTCCAGAAGTTTCTTTATTTTTTCCAACTTGTGGAGCTTTTCATTCTTTCCATTGACGTGGTCTGTAAACTCAGAATTTTTTTTTTTAGTCTTAAATTTTCTCTTTTTCCAGTCTCTGTAATATTCAGGGCCTCATTGTAGTCCGTCTTCCATTTTCGCACCTCTGCTTAGAGACTGACTGTCTCCTGGCGTTAGACTTCAATATCTAGGTTGCGGGTCTGAAGCTCCTTCTGAGAGACTTTGAGATCTATATTAAGATTGACAATAGTTTTTTTTAGAATTGTCCAGCTCCTCAGCGAGACTGTGAAGTTCCTTTTTGGAGATTTCTAGTTTTGTGCGGCAGCTGCCGATCTCGTGGTATGAGGCATCCAGTGCTGTGCGGAGAGTATGAACCTCTTTCTGGGATATGTCCACCTCTCTATGGCACTTGCGAACCTCTTGCTGAAAGACTGTCATCTCTTTCAGTGCCTCCTCATATTTCTGCTTCAGATTAGCAATTTGCTCTGTTTTTCATTCATGGCAGTAATACTGTAGTAGCGTTTGCTGTATCTATATCTGTCCTTAGATCCTCGAAGTCGGTCCCGGATTCAGAGTACATTGCGAGAACAGTCTTCTGTAGCTCAGCATTATCTTCCCTCTCCAGTTTCAATTGTTCCCGGAGCAGATCACAGTCACGCCTGGCAATTTTCAGGGCATTTTCAGGGCTGGTTAAGGGATCATCACTCATTGGTTCCGGCTCCGCTTCCCTGGTATGGTTAGTTGAGGGTTTCTTTCTATTATAACCGGACAGACACTTCTTTGGGGTACACGACTTCTGCCTTGGGCCTTCTGGATATTCGGTCATCTGCGGGACGAATTCTCCATTTTCTCTAGGCTGAAGGACCTCTTGGACCCCCTTTTCCTCCGCGGGATCTGCAGATGTGTCTGTTCCTTCCACGGTAAGTGTAGATCCTTTTTTCTTTTTCTTTTTCCGCTTTTTTGTTTTTGACGTCTCCGTCCCATCAAAGATACTGGTATCTCCGTCTTTATTTGAAATTTCAGCAGCTTCACTGTATCTGCCATGTTTTCCTTGCAGTTGCGTTAGGTGGCGTAAATATTCAGTGATCTGCTGTTCCCGCTCTTCCTCCTGCCGATCACATTCGTCATCATAGAGAGCGGTCTTTTTGGTTCAGGCACCCCCACCATTCTTGGGGTGTTTTGTGGGTGTGACTCGGTTCAGGTACCCCGTAAGAGATGTCTTCTCCCTTATCGGACTGGAAGGGCCACTCTTCTTCATTCCAGGAACGCCGCATCTTGTCCTCCTTTTTGGGGCTACCAGGTGTATTTGTCTTCATGACCTCAGGAGGTGCTATTGCAACTGTTATCACTGTATTTGCTAGAACCCCAAATTGTGGTAGTCCTACAGGTGGGCATATTTTGCTTGTAGAGGTCGCAGCTCTCACAGGCATCTCTGTAGACTTTTTCTTCCCTTGGGTAAGTTTTACAATATTAGCAGTCGTGTGCATGCATTCACTCTCATCGTCTGCATAAGGCATGAAGGGACACTGCTCCGTGTGGTGAGGTTCTTTACACCAGGAACACATTTTCTTCCCCATTTTTGCAGTCTGTATTTGACTTCAGCTGGGCGGCCATTTTAAATTCCCAGAATCAGTACCTTGCGTCGGTCACCGTCTGTAAAAGTTTCCCTGCTTCAGCACAGTCTTGCATTAATTTTCACACTTTTCTGCATATATTCCATTCACAGCTGGTAGTCCTATGCGGTGTGGCAGCCTTTACTTCCAGAATCAGTACCGCTCGTGGGTCACCGTCTGTATTCACTGCTTCAGCGCAATGTTTTTTTTTTTTTAAAGAAAACAATAAACAAAGCCTAGCTCCTCTGGAGCGCTAACTCACTTCTTGAACCCTGACTACTGCTGGAAGGCAAAACCCCTTTATCAACAACCATATTACACATCATTGTGATCGGCAAGTAAAGTTTACTTGCTTCAGCAGTCTCTCTCTCCTTTTGGGATTGGGGATAAAAGAGTCCTGAGTGCTCTGGTTTTGTGGCTTTCTTCAGTGCAGTGTAGATTTCCTGCTTGAATATGTATCCCTTAAATTCTGGTCCCTGCTGCATGTGCTTTGTTGCTCAGGCTGTTTGCAGGAACTATATGCAGGAAAATAAGCACAACATTTTTCACAGGCAGTGCAATTTTGCTGCCTAGATGTGTTTCTTTGGTTTTGTTACTCAAACTGTTTACAGGAACTATGCAGGCAAAAGCACAAACATTTTCACAGGCAGTCTCCGGGGCCTCTTTGAACTTCAAGGTCCACCTCTCATCCCAACTTCTGACACCATATGTAAGAGACGTGTGCAGATGTACGCAATGGAGACTGGTTTTAAGGTGAACTAAAATAAGGCTTTTATTGCGCCTGCTTCTTTAACAGATGAAAATCAAACGTATGCAAAATAAGGGGTTAAACAAAGCTTCTGCTTCACTTGGGAGTATTTCTAGGTAAACATATGCAGTCCAGAACTCCCTTTTGATAGCATGTTTCCCAGCCCCAAACATATATTTTGATATGTGCAGGTATACAACAGTCTTAGAAAGTAAAGCTTATCTGTCTCTCTGTAGCTGTAGGGGGTAATCCTTCTCTGCTCTCCTGGTGTAGCCTTTTTGTCCTAAGGCACTTTCAGCTTTCAGGTTTTAGAAGTCTTCTCCCCCTTGTTGTCTAGCTGTCAGCCTACAGCCGCTCAAGACCTCTCTGTCCCTTCCTGGGTCAGCCCACGTGTGAGCTCAGGAGTCTCTCCTTCCTGTCTCAGAGGCAGGCTTTTTCTGATACCTGTAATCAGCCAGGTGGTGTTGGTTAATTGTCTACCAGCAGTTAACCACCACACTGCTGGATTAGAGGCACATTTTTGAACAGGGATAAAGTCCCCTGTTACAGTCAGCAAATAGAGCTATTTTTAATTCTTCTTTCCCTACCTTAAACACCGATATATCCTTAGAATTACGTACAGCACAGCTAAGTGGTTCTATTGAGAGAGCGAATAGCAGGGGGGAAATGGGGCAGCCCTGTCTAGTCCCATTTTTTATTGGGAATCGGCTGGAGAGTTGTCCGTTAACTGCTATAGCTGCTGTTGGGGAGTTATAGTGGGCTCTCACCCCATTCATAAATATTGAACCAAATCCAAACTTCTCCATTGTCTTAAACATGAATTCCCAATCTAGCCTATGGAAAGCCTTTTCTGCGTCTAGCCTTAAGACCACTAGTTTTGATTTATTTGATTGGGCTATGTGCATAATATTAGCAAGCCTCCTGTTGTTGTCAGAGGCCTGTCTACCAGTAATAAAGCCTACTTGGTCAGGGTGGATTATGGTGGGCATAATTAATTTCAATCTATTGGCCAGAACCTTGGCATATATTTTTATGTCAGAATTGAGCAAGGATATGGGGCGATAGCTATCACAGTTCAGGGGGTCTCTCCCTTCTTTATGTATTACTACTATGGTGCCAACTAATGGCGGCCTGGGTCCGAGCGTGCCCATAGGGGTGACGCGCGGCCCGGAGGTGCGGGGACAGTGGCCAGTGGCGGGGGAAGCCATCGGGGAGCCTGAATGGCCCACAAAGAAGGTATGGAGGCGCTGGACGCGGGTATATCCGCAGCGCAGATCCTTACAGTACCCCCCCTTGAGGGCCGAACTCCGGATGAACCAACCAGGGTTTGAGGGGAAATTTTTGGTGAAACCGTTTAAGTAGGGAAGGAGCATGAACATCCGTATGTGAAACCCAAGAACGATCCTGAGGTCCGTATCCCTTCCAGTGGACCAAAAATTGGAGTTTGCCCCTGGAGATGCGAGAGTCAATGATAGACTGGATTTCAAACTCCTGTTGTCCAGGTACAATGGGGGGAGGAGGTCGAAGAGAGGGATGAGCGAACCGTTTGCCTTGGATAAAAGGTTTCAAAAGAGAAACATGGAAGACGGGTGAAATCTTCATAGAGGGAGGCAGTTGAAGTTGATAGGCCACAGGATTAATTTGTCTCAGAATAAAGAAAGGGCCCAGGAACCTGGGAGACAATTTAGGGGTTGGGGCCTTCAATTTGATATTTTTTGAAGAAAGCTAGACCTTCTCTCCAGGGATGAATTTATGGCCCTCCTGACAGAGCCTATCTGCTTGTTTCTTCTGCCTTAGCACGGATTTTTGAAGAACTGCTTGAATCCTTTTCCATGACTCCTGTAAGGAGGATACCCTCTCATCTGCTGCCGGAACTCCAGACCTGGAAGGATGCATGGGAAGACGAGTAGGGTGAAATCCGTAGTTTACAAAAAACGGTGATTCTTGAGTGGACTTGTTTTTGAGAGAGTTAATCGCGAATTCTGCCCAAGGGAGTAACTCAGTCCAATTATCCTGAGAGTCCGAAGAAAAACAACGCAAATACTGTTCAAGGGACTGATTCATACGTTCAGTCTGCCCATTTGTTTGGAGGTGGTAGCCTGAGGAAAAAAGAAGGGTAATGCCCAACCTCTGGGAAAATGCACGCCAGAATTTAGAAACAAATTGAGCACCCCGTTCTGAGACAATGGACCACGGGACACCATGAATGCGGAAAATTTCCTTTACAAAAATGTCAGCCAAAGTACTTTCCCCTTCAGGGGAAAAAAATGAGCTTGCTTGGAGAATCTGTCGACAATTACAAGAATGGTAGTCATACCATTAGACGGGGGAAGATCCACAATGAAGTCCATAGAAATGTGACTCCACGGACGGTCCGGAACCAGGAGAGGTTGTAGAAGACCGGAAGGTTTTTGACGGACAGACTTATTTTGTGCACAGACTGGGCACGAAGAGGTGAAGGCTCCTTTGACATGTTGGGCCACCAGAAGGTTCGCCGAATCAAATCATTGGTCTTCTTAAACCCGGGATGGCCAGCAGATTTGGAGGAATGGCCCCATTCCAGAGTCTTCAGATGAAAACGTGGAGCCGCGTAAAGACGACCATCGGGGACTTCCAGCCCTTCAGGGACCTGTGTCTGAGCTTCTAGAATCTTATCTAAAATGTCAAAGGAGGCGGCAGAGATAAACAATTGGGGGGAAATAATATTCTCCGGGATATCTTGTGACTTTTCCTCAGTGATGAACTGGCGGGATAATGCATCTGCTTTAATATTCTTTGTCCCAGGAATATAAGAGATGGTGAAGTTAAACCTTGAAAAGAACAATGCCCAACGAGCTTGACGGGGACCAAGGCAACGAGCACCTTCAATGTAAGAAAGATTTTTGTGGTCCGTCAGGATCGAAATGGGTTCCTTGGTTCCTTCCATGAGATGTCTCCACTCTTGTAAAGCCATCTTGATGGCTAACAATTCCCTATTCCCCACGTCGTAATTTCTTTCTGCAGAATAATTTTTTTTAGATAAAAAGCCACAGGGGTGTAATTTGTCTTCGGGAGTGGTCCTTTGAGAGAGAACCGCACCAGCTCCTACGTCGGAGGTGTCAACTTCCAAAGTAAAGGGGAAGGTGGGGACGGGATGACGCAGAATTGGAGCTGAGATAAAGGCTTTTTTAGAGATTCAGAGGCCCGGGTGGCCTCCAATGGCCATGAGGACGGATCGGACCCTTTTTTGGTAAGGGCCGTAATGGGTGCCACCAAGGTAGAAAAGCCAGCAATACATTTCCTGTAATAGTTTGCGAAGCCGAGGAAGCGCTGAATCGCTTTTAAGGAGTTAGGTTGAGGCCATTCGAGTACGAAATTGAGCTTCTCTGGATCCATGGTGAAGCCTTGATCCGAGACAATGTATCCCAGGAAGGTAGTGGAGGATTGATGAAAGACACTTCTCCATCTTGGCATAGAGTTTGTTGGCCCGTAAACGAGAGAGCACCATCTTGGTATGACGAATGTGTTCTTCGAGGGATTTTGAAAAAATGAGGATATCATCCAAGTAGATTATCACAAAAGAGTTCAATAGGTCACGAAAATCCTCATTCATAAAGTCTTGGAAGACTGCAGGGGCATTGCACAACCCGAACGGCATCACCAGGTACTCATAATGACTGCTGCGTGTGTTGAACGTGGTCTTCCACTCGTCTCCACTGCGGATGCGAATCAGGTTGTATGCTCCTCGTAGGTCAAGTTTGGAGAAAATGGTCGCACCTTGCAGCCTATCGAAGAGCTCAGGAATAAGAGGCAAAGGGTAGCGATTTTTGATGATAATTTTGTTTAGGCCACGGAAATCGATGCACGGGCGAAGCGTCCCATCCTTCTACTTTACAAAAAAGAATCCTGCTCCAGCGGGAGAACTAGATTTCCAAATAAAGCCCCTTGAAAGGTTTTCAGAGATATACTCGGACATGGCTTCAGTCTCAGGCAATGATAATGAATAAGACCTGGCTTTGGGAAATGGAGCACCCGGAATTAAGTCTATTGGGCAGTTGAAAGGGCGATGAGGGGGAAGCTCCTCGGATTTTGCCTTACTGAAGACATCCAGGAACTCTGAATAGACGTCCGGAAGGGTGGCTTCTTGTGGGGATGAGGTCTCCAGGACAGCCAGTACCGCAGCGGGTGGAGCAGACACTCCTATTTGAGAGGATCTCCATAGAACAGGAACCTCGGCCGTCCAATTGATGATGGGATTGTGTAATTTCAGCCATGGTAATCCCAGGATGATATGAACCGAAGGAGATTGAATGACATATAGTTACATAGTTACATAGTAATGAGGTTGAAAAAGACGTAGGTGCATCAATTTCAACCTATGCTAAATTTGACAACAGATACTTTATCCTATATCTATACTTACTTATTGATCCAGAGGAAAGCAAACACAAAACCCCATTAAGGGGAAAATTAATTCCTTCCTGACTGCAAAATTGGCAATCGGATTATCCCTGGGTCAACATCCTTCCCATGTATACTTATTTGGTATATCCCGTATACCTTTCCCATCTAAAAAGATGTCCAACCTTTTTTTGAACAAATCTATTGTATCTGCCATCACAGTCTCGATGGGTAATGAATTCCACATTTTAACTGCCCTTACTGTAGAACCCTTTCCTTTGTTGCTGGTGATTTCCTTTCCTCCAACCTTAAGGTTGGCCCCGAGTCCTTTGTACTGCTCGTGGGATAATAGTTCTTTTGAAAGCTCCTTGTATTGTCCCTGAATATATTTGTATATGTTATCATATCCCCTCTTAGACGCCTCTTTTCTAATGTAAATACATCTAATTTAGCTAGGCTCTCCTCATAAGTTAGATTGTCCATCCCCTTTATTATTTGGGTGGCTCTTCTCTGCACTCTCTCTAGTTCCATAATGTCTTTTCTTAGGATTGGTTGCCCAAAATTGTACTCCATATTCAAGGTGTGGCCTTACTAATGCTTCGTAAAGGGGCATAATTATGTTTCCTTCCCTTCCATCCATTGCCCGTTTGATGCAAATAAGATCTTGTTTGCCTTTGCAGCTACTGCATGACATTGGGCACTATTGCTAAGCCCTGCTGTCCTAAGCACTCCTAAATCCTCTCCATCAAGGATTCCCCCAATATATCTCTATTTAATTTGTAAGTCGCCTTTTTATTCTTGCATCCCAAATGCATAACCTTACATTTATCTGCATTAAACCTCATCTGCCATTTACCTGCCCACGTTTCCAGTCTCTCCAGTCCTTCTGAAGAGAAATTACATCCTGCTCTGATTCTATTACTCTACACAATTTAGTATCATCAGCAAAGATGGAGACTTTGCTCTCGATCCCAACCTCAAGGTCATTAATAAACAAGTTAAAAAGTAGGGGTCCCAGTACCGATCCCTGAGGTACTCCACTCACGACTTTAGCCCAACCTGAAAAAGTTCCATTTATGACAACCCTCTGTTGTCTGTCCTTTAACCAGTTTTCAATCCAGGTGCATAAATTATTACTGAGTCCAATTTTCTTTATTTTGTACACCAACCTCTTGTGTGAAACCGTATCAAAAACCTTTGCAAAATCTAAGTAGACCACATCAACTGCATTACCCTGGTCCAAATTCCTACTTACCTCCTCGAAGAAACAAATAAGGTTAGTTTGGCAAGATGTATCCTTCATAAATCCATGCTGACTATTAGTAATAATTTTGTTTTCCATTAGGTATTCCTGAATATTATCCCGTCAAAAGAAATAATTTCAAAATGTCCATCATTCATGGAAAGTTCTAGAGGAAGTGTCTCCAAGCTTATAAAAGCTGGCTGCAGGGGTTGACCATCAATAGCCTCTTATCCGACCGGAAAGGCCTTCTTCCGGAGTGGAATGTTATGCTGAATCAAGGAAGGCCTGAGCAGGGGTCTGGATGTTTGCGTGCTTTAGGAGGACCGACAATAGAAGACGTTAGGGAGACGATGTGAGGGAGAAGGTGAAGCAGAGATGGTACCCAGTGAGATTCCCTCATACCTCACTGG
This sequence comes from Ascaphus truei, assembly GCA_036426205.1. Lineage (NCBI taxonomy): Eukaryota > Metazoa > Chordata > Amphibia > Anura > Ascaphidae > Ascaphus > Ascaphus truei. Next base: position 98,461 of record WSYH01000720.1, on the reverse strand, counting down.
CCGTTGGCATTTCCCGGCTTCAAAGGACAACGTGGCAGGATGTGCCCAGGAGAACCACAATAGAAGCACAGTCCGTCATTCCTCCGACGTTGTCGCTCCGTAGAAGGGAGGTGATTTGTGCTCAGTTGCATGGGTTCCGGAGCTTCCAATGCGGGCAGAACAGAAAGAGGAGATCTGGAATTAGAAATCAAAGAAATAGCAGTACAAGGACGTTGATGTTCAGCCCGCCTCTCCAGAAGTCTTTGATCCACCCGAACGCATAAAGCGATTAAGGCCTCTAGTGAGGATGGTCTCTCACGAGCCGCCAATTCGTCCTTTAAGGTTTCCGAAAGCCCCCGCCAGAAGGCGGAGGAGAGAGCCCCATCGTTCCAATCAGTGTCTGCTGCGATAGTACAGAACTCCAGAGCGTAACGTGCCACTGATCTCCGACCCTGCGAAATATGGAACAAGGAGGATGCCACCATATCACTGCGTCCTGGAGTGTAAAACACTAAACGAAATTCTCCTTTGAAATTGGCAAAGTTATAAGTGAGTTCAGGTTTCAGTTCCCAGATTGGTGAAGCCCAGGCCAAGGCGTCCCCGCTGAGAAGGGAATACACATAAGCTACCTTAGTACGATCCGTGGGGAAGCTAGAAGGTGACAGTTCAAATTGTATCTCGCACTGGTTTAAGAAACCGCGGCATGCAAGTGGATCCCCCGCGTATTTACTGGGCGTAGGTAAGACTGAGAGCCCTGCTCCTTCACGGGATACTATGGAGGAGGAAGTGGGGACATTGCCCTGGGGAATCTGAAGAGAGAGGGTATTAACTTGCTGGTTAAGAGACGAGACTTGGTTATCCAAAAAATTAAAGGGTTTGGAGATGGTGGTTAAGGTATCTTCCACCTCAGGGGGGTCTGTGTCTGTTGGGCTCTGCATAATGTAACGCTCGGCCTACCCACAAGCCAGACGAGACCCCGAGACTGAGGTTGAAAGGAGTAATACCACACACCTAACAGTAAACGGGGGCACGGCTGGAGTGTGGAAGTAGCGTAGATGGTCCGGGTAACAAGAATATAAAATGATACCGTACTTGACAGCTCCGGCGAAGAAGGGTAAAGTTCGTAAGCCAAGGGTCGTGGATTGGAGAGAGCAGCCTAGTAGATTGTCCGTGAGCCGTGTCCAAGGGTTGTGGAAGTCTGCAGCGTAGAAAGTCCAAAGTGAAGTCCAAAGGGTTCCAGAGAGCAGCGTAGTAGAGTCCAAAGCAAAAGGTAAAATCCAGGGAGGTCAGCAGACTTTCCAGGGACAGGAACAGACACTGAAATACAAGAGAGGCCAGGCAACAGCAGACAGCACCAAGGTACAGAAGCTATGCAGAGCAAAGAGGAAATGGTGAAGGGGGATTAAATAGGGGGCTGGGACCAATCAGGGGAAGGGGAGTGACGGAGGAGCGACCCAAAGAAGGACCTGATAGGAGAGCAGAGTGTGAGAGTTTGGGACCAATCGGAGTGAGGGGAAGAACAGAGGAGTGGCCTGAGTAAGACCCAGATAGGGGAGAATTACCAGAGGCTTTGGGAGTGGTCTGAGTAAGGGGAGGAGCGGAGGGACGGACAAGGGAAGGAACAGAAAGGGAAGAAGGACCTGGGAGGCATAGCTGATGGGGAAGGGGCGTGCCAGGTACGTGGGCCACATCAGAGGAGGCGGAGAATAGGAGAGACGTACCGGAGGGTTTGGGAGTAGCCAGAAGAAGGGGAGGAGCAGAGGGACGGACAGGGAAAGGGTCAGGCGGGGAAGAGGAACCTGGGAGGCGGAGCTGATGGGGCAGAGACACGCAAGGTGCGTGCGCCGCGTCAGTGGAGGTGGAGTCAGGAAGCCGGTGCCAACTAATGGCGGCCTGGGTCCGCGCACACCCGTAAGGGTGACGCGCGCGGCCTGGAGGTGCGGGGCCAGTGGCCAGTGGTGGGGGACGCCATCGGGGAGCCTGAACGGCCCGCAAAGAAGGTAAGGAGGCGCTGGACACGGGTATACCCGCAGCGCTGATCCTTACATATGGTTCTTGGTGTCTCACAGGCAGCAGTTCTTCTGGGCTCAATACAATGTTTCTGTGAGTCTCTTCCTGGCAACACAGTTGTCTCAAGAGATCTCCTCTGGAGTTGAAGCAGGAGGCTTTTCTACCTGTCTGATGAGCCAGGTATAGACTAGTTAATTGTTTTGGCTACAATTAACCAGCTCCCTGCTGGATTCCTCATACCAATACAGGTTTTCTATTGAAGCCCTTTTAGACGAGGTTTAAGGCCCTGTTACACTGCCATTAAGGTTTTTTTTAAGTTTGCTGCTGTAGCAGGCCATAAAAGTCACAATCGAAGGATTATTTCATATTGGATCAAATATGCTCTTATTTTTCTCAATGTGTGAACCCCTGATTCACCCTCCCAGTGGAGATAGTGGCATTAAAAATACTTGTTCTAGGCGTGGCCAAGACACCAGACTGTGAAGACGTGTGTCAGGAGAGCTCCGTCTTAAAAGTTCCAAAAAAGCGAACTTAAAGGGAGAAAAAACGAGGGAAAAACCCCTATAAATATATTTACAAGTGGAGGAAAACCCTCTCTCCCTAAGAGTAGGACCCACAGTAATTGATCCAGGGTCAAATTGATGTTTGCTGCCAAATAAGAGAGAGCCCCGCAAGTACAGCCGTGACTTGCAAAATGGCTGCCTAGTGCTGACACCCACAAAAGGCCGAGAAGTGGGGAACCGAAGTAGAGGGCAACCCACCTAGAACAGCAAAGGAGTGGGGGTAAGCTGCCTGGCTCAATAAAAATCCCAGGAGGTCACCTCCCGGCGTCCACACTGTGAGGGGAGGGGGACTGAGGCTGCTGGTGGGGCCTGCGGTGGCGGCGCGGGGCTCTGGTGCTGCTGGAGGCTAACCAAAATGGCTGCCGTGGCACTGTAGCTGCACGTCGTGCTTACCTCTCCCGGCTGGCAGTAAACTCGATCTGCGTGCCTTCCCACTATCTCCCCCCACCTATCTGTGCTGCCTTCCACCTGGCTGCACCGTCGCTGCGAGGAGAGGGGCTGAGAACAACTGCTGCCTGAATTGGAGCTGTCTGGCTCCTTGCGTTTCAGCCTGCATGTCGGCCAAATCCAAGATGGCCGCCGCAGGTTGCATTTAAAGGCACATCTCCCCCCAGGAACATAAATAAATAAATAAACACCACAACATAGAAAATCAGCCTAATCCTAGCCCAGGGGGCTGCTGAGGCAGGAGAATAAAAAAAAACAAAAGCAGTTACACATGCCCCGGCCACTAGGCAATGTCCGCATAACCCCTGAAAACCCAAGCATCGATGCAATAAAGTTGGTCGCATGCAGAGGAGCGACACAGCAGACACTGACAAGATTAAATTACTTTGCCCCATTAAACATGTTCTAAAGAAGGGAGACTTCCGGTGATGTCACTGCACATGCCAGCCTAAAGCGGAGCTCGTGATCCCCCTCCACTAAGAAGGAGCTAGAAAGAGCGAAAAACACCCAAAAAAGCTGGGGAAACGTGAGGGCAGCATCAGCTAAAAGCCAGGATGGCAAAACAACAGACAAAAAAAACCCACGCAAAGCGTTTCGACATACTTTACGCCGTCGAAGCGCCAGGCAGACCAGGAGGAGGAGAGCCAAGATGGCGCCGGCACCAGCGTGGCAAGTGCTCCCGCTCGCGAGCAGCCACTACTGGAGCAGATAAACGCAAGCCACCTCCTTACTAAAGACTTCCTCGAGGACTATATGAACCAGATGTTCACCAAGCTGAGGAAAGGCTTCAACGAGGATCTAAACAGCGCGATCAATAAAATAAAACAAGACCTCAACGGAGTAACGCAGAGGATGGAGTCCCTGGAGGGTAGGGTGGAGGAGATCGAAGCAGTACAGTCATCAGCAGAGGATGAAATCAACAGTCTCAACCAAGAAATTGCCCTGCTGAAAGATGGTCTGGAAGACCAAGAGAACCGCGACTGGCGCCAGAACCTAAGGTTCAGAAACATCCCTGAAACTGTCCCAGCAGAGGCCCTCACACCCTCCCTACAGGACCTATTCCAAACACTGGTGCCAGAGTTGAAAAAAGAGGATATGGAGCTGGACCGAGCTCATAGTGCCCTGGGCCCAAGCAGGAGGACCCAAAGAGGCGCAGAGATGTAATCGCGCGTTTCCACTCTTACGGCACCAAAGAGAAAATCCTGTCTAAAAGCAGAGAGATGAACTAGATCGAATTCCAGGGAGAACAGATCCAGATCTATAGTGACCTGTCAAGAACCACTATTCTCCGCTGAAAAGACTTGAAGCCTCTGACGCAGCACCTACAAAACCACAGCGTGCGTTATCGATGGGGATTCCTATTTTAACTCAGCGTCCATGCTAAAGGCAAGTTCTTCACGATCTCGCACATAGAAGAAGCCCCCAGGTTCCTGCGGCTCCTGGGACTCCCTGCCTTACAAGGACAGAGACAAGAGGAAGAAGAAGAAGAGGATACGAACCTGCCCTGGCGACAACGCGGCTCCAGATCTTCGGAACGCCTGGCCCAGCAGAAAACCACCAAAGCGACTCCAGGACCCTAAAGATCCAGGAAAGAAATCACCAAGATGCCCCCTGAAAGGCTGGGACACCCTCTCTGCTCATACGGTGAAATGAACCCCCCTTTCACCCATCATCTCCCCCCCTCTCCCGCGCAACTAAGCGACAACAAGCGAGACCCCCACCCAAAAACTATACCTACCTGCAAAACCCCCTAAATGGTGTTCGAAACACCCCCTTCCCCCCTTTTTTTCTCGCCACCACCTCACCTCCCCTGCCCTCTTATCACACAGACGAGCACCCACAACACTGCAAGCACCCGACACCCACATGTTTCACCCGCCTTTGCCGGTCCCTGCCCTCCCCCCGCCCAAGCACAAGGAGGAAGAAACCCCAGGCTGGGGACAACCCCGGTCCCATCAACTTACCTGAGGGGGGCGGAGGAGGGGTCGGGTGGACGGAGCTGCGGGGAGACCCGGCGGAGCCTAGCTACAGATGCAGAGACCTGATGGTAAAGGTAAACATAGGAGAAAGAGATTTACCAGAAAAGCCCACAGGAGGGCGTTGTTTCATAAGGAATGGGAGCTCGACTCTCTATTTAACAGAAGGGACAATACCTAATAGGTTTCAATGATTTCTGTCAACTTGTCCCCCTTAGAGACTAGAGCTAACTAATAATGTATATACCAGAACTACACCCCCCTCCCCCCCCTCACCTTCCAATAATCTGAGCTAACTGCCTCCCGATGCAATTGAAATGTATGGGGTAAATTAAGAATGTGGTACATACAAATGATACTCTCCTGTAGACCCCATCCCCATCCGCTCCTCCCCCCTGTAACCCCCCCCCCACTCCCCCCGGTCATTGCAAAAGATCTTGCCTAACTTGGATTAGCCCGGGTGCAAAAAATATATGAAGGTACTTGCAGGTTTAACTGAAATGTAACTGAGGAAATGTATGTGTTCAACAAACATATGAGAATATCCCATTCCCCCTTCACTACCTATCCCTCTCCCAGTACCCTCCCCCTTGCCCACCCTCTCCCCCCCTTTTTCCCCCCTCGACTAATAATGTATATACCAGAACTACACCCCCCTTCTCCCCCCACCTCCCCCCAATAGTATGAGCTAACTGCCTCTCGATACAATTGAAATGTATGGGATAATTTAAAAACGTGGTACATAGAAATGTACTTGCAGGTTTAACTGAAATGTAACTGAGGAAATGTATGTGCTCAACAAGCATATGAGAATATCCCAGCTGCCCTTCACTGCCTATCCTAGCCCCAGCCCCCCCGCCCCCATACAGGAATGGAAGCAAAAGACATGATATAGCGGAAATACAAGCAACAGAGGATGTATGTCCAAATTGAAATGTATCAGATAACAAACAGACAAGAGCAAGCCATCGTACCCAGGTCCACCCAACCCCCGTTCACCAGCTATCTCATCCCCCTCCCCCCCTTCGCACCCCGCTTCGCATCCCACTCCCCCCCATTTCCCCCCCCTCCCACGCGGCTCCCCCCCCCTCTCCCACCACATCGAGGTTTAACCCCTCTGGTTGAGTCAAGCCTTGCGCCAGTAAGAGACCAGAAGAACTACAAAATGCGGGCCTAATATCAGGATCTGTTTCTACCCCCAGAGGTAGGCCTACAACAGGGAGAGGAGGGTGACTATCCGATTGTGACCCTAACCACAGGGCGGCCTGTCGATTAAGGTGCCGTAGGACAAAGTAGCATACAGTATAGATATTGGGGTGGAAAGAAAAAAAAAAAGAGAGAGAAAGAAAAAAGGTTACAGACATAAATATTTAGTGGAGGGCTTGGGACACGACCGCGGAGGGCTGAGTGTGCTCATGGCTCACGATCGTCTCCACACGGGCAATAAGCCCAAAATCCAGATCACACAGGTGATCATGGATTCTATTTTTGAGTTTTTTTCCAAAAAACCCGCTCTTTTTCTCTCCTCTCTCTATCTCCCGTTTCACCCCCCTCCCCCCCCCCCCCCCCCACCCCCCCAAGCGATGCAGATATGCAAAGCAAGGCTAGGAGATTACTAACAAATAAGAGGAACACTGACCTCAGTGGGAAAGTGGCTAGATGGGCCACTAAGGTCAAGGGAACAGACTATGGCTAACACATCAGCCATAAAAATAATATCACTAAACGTAAAGGGCCTCAACCAAAAAAAGAAGATTGGCTCTTCAGGAGTTTAAAAAGTCAAAGGGGGACATAGTGTTCCTTCAAGAAACACACTTCACAATACAATACAATACAATATATATATATATATATTACCCCAACAACCCCTATACCCCCCTAACATATACATATATGCACATCAATGATACTTTAGGCTGGCGGGGGCCCTCGGGTGTTACCCGCTGGCCTGCAGTACCAATTCTGTGCCCCCCATTAATGTCAAAACACATACATACTTATAAAGAAATAACCCCCCCCCCCCACCCTAACACATACAGTATAGTAATGGGCACAATTACTATTATCCACATACAGTATGGATAATAGTGAATGTGCCCATTTAAAATACATAAAGAACAATAAATACATTGCATTCACCCTTGTCCGGCTGCCACGATGAAGGCCATCCTCATCTTCATCACCGTCCATGCCCCCTCTGATGCTGCAAAACAGAAACAAGAATAAAAACAGCCAATGTAATGTCCCCTAACCCCTTAATCACCATAGCGGTTATTAACCGCTACAGTCATTAAGGGGTTAACCCACCCTCCCCCACTACCCCCACCACCCCGTGAGGCCTAACCACCCTCACCCAAAACCCAACAGGGAGGCCTACCCACATACCCTTGGGGCCAATACCCCCTCCCCGCACCCCCAGTACCCACAATAAAAACAATACACTTCCCCACAATAAACATCATTCTATTTATTAAATACATAACCCACCCCCTGTGCCCCCCCATAAATACATGATTTATTCTTACATACAGGTTTCATACCCCAGGCCCACGTGAGTCCCTGGTGGACCTGACGGGTCACCTCACAGACCTACAGGTTACCAGCATCATGTTTCACACAGGGTCTGGAGGCCTGTTGGTGGATCCCGGCAGGCGCCATGGCCCTCCAGGTGGTCTCTGCGGGTCACCGTGGGCCCAGTAATTGTAAATTTCCAGATTTAAAGTATACATGCATTTGCGGTGCTGTACTGTACAGTATGTCTCATTTGAAAATTGTTGAAATACATAGGCGTGTACAGTACTATAACAGTGTCACATTTCGGCATATACAGCGCTCTCCCGTCGCTCAGGATAATTAACTGCACTGCAGGGTATTTCAACTTCTTATCTTCTCTACAATGCAGTACATCTCTCCCACACCATTCCTTTGAACGTGTGTCTTTCTGGTTTCAATCACATTCCTGCTTGACAGCAGGTGATTACTGCGCATGCACCTGCACTTCGCCCACCACTGCTTGCTTGAGTGAGTGACCAAAAAAAAAAAATTCTAATTTTTTTATTTTTATTTTCTCCACAAGCCTGCAAAAACCATCTTGATATTCAATCTGTGTTGTAGCTTTTGACTGCGACCCTGTGCACATGGTTGATTTGTGTGCTTTTTACGTACTGTATTTGGGGGTGTAGGGATGATATTATTATGATGAACTGCCTTTTAAAATTAAAGTATGTCATTATCTTTGAACTTCATGCAGCTATACCCTGTAGCCCCCTCCCCCACGCACACACACAAGGCTCGCTCAATGTTTTGAAACTCTTATCGACAGACATTCATTTTCTGAAGCTTGTCATTGTGTTTTTAATCCGTCCCTAGCCTGCATGTAATCCTCTTTGGGATGGGAGCTAGCTGATTACTGCGCATGACTCACCCAACCCCCACTCCAACCCTTTGAGACTTTGTTTGAGGTAACGCTTTGGAAAAATCCCTTTTCGAATTTGATATGTAAATCTGATTTGCACAGCACTGTGAGAATTGAGAGTTAAAAAACCCATTAACTGATTCATGTTGTTTTGTCATTCATTCTTTTTCTTTGGTGTACTGTAGGTGGGGGGGGGGTTGTTTTCAATGATTGTGATTAGCATGAATGTAAATAAATATTTATTTTACCAGGAGCAAAAGAAAAATATATAAAACGTTTGCCATTGTGTTTTTAATCAGTCCCTAGCAGAGCATCACCTCTCTATGCGCCTGCGTGTAATCCTCTTTGGGATGGGAGCTAGTTGATTACTGCGCATGCGCCTGTAACTTCACCCACCACTGCTTGCTTGAGTGAGTGACCAAAAAAAAAAAATTACAAAAAATTTTTATTATAATTTTTTAATTATTTTCTCTACAAGCCTGCAAAAACCATCTTGATATTACGATATTCAATCTGTGCTGTAGTTTTTGACTGCGACCCTGTGCGTTTGACTGCACATGGTTGATTTGTGTGCTTTTTACGTACTGTATTTGGGGGTGTAGGGATCATATTATTATGATGAACTGCCTTTTGAAATTATGTCATTTCTTTGAACTGCTGCACAGCTAATCCTTCATGCAGCCCCCTCCCCTACGCACACACACAAGGCTCGCGCAAGGTTTTGAAACTCTTATCGACAGACACCTCCACAGAGTCATTCATTTTCTGAAGCTTGTCATTGTGTTTTTAATCCGTCCCTAGCCTGCGTGTACTGCACCGACACACTTTATTCGAGCAAATACCCAGTATGTACCTGGCAGATACCTGGAATGCGCCGCTCCTCACCTCTGACAAGCCCCGTTGTGTTTGCCTTCCCAGCCTGGGTTCATGCCTGGCTGACGGGCGGCTGATCTGTTAAATGATAATGATTAGGATTTAATAGGCTGCAATGCTACGCGTGTCTACCAGATGGCATAAATTCATGAATTGTAATGCAGTATATATATATATATACTGTGCAGTATTGCAGCCAGCGGGAATAAAATGCTTCAATCCCTGCCTGGAAAATACCTCAATGCACTCGGGCAGAAAACAGTCACAAACCTCAATACACCCGGGTATACCCGAATTCGTGGGACTAGCCGAGCTCGAATAAAGTGTGTCGCCAGTGTAATCCTCTTTGGGATGGGAGCTAGCTGATTACTGTGCATGACTCACCCAACCCCCCCCCCCTCCAACCCTTTGAGGCTTTGTTTGCGGTAACACTTTGGAAAAATCCCTTCTCGAATTTGATATGTAAATCTGATTTGCACAGCACTGTGAAAATTGAGTGTTAAAAAAACCATTAACTGATTCATGTTGTTTTGTCATTCATTCTTTTTCTTTGGTGTACAGTAGGTGTGTGTGTGGGGGGGGGGGGGAGGTTGTTGTCAATGATTATGATTAGCAGGAATGTAAATAAATATTTATTTTATTTTATCAGGAACCAAAAAATACAAATATAAAAATAATCATGAATAATACATAATACAGTCTTTATTAAGTTCTTCTGGCAGATTGAAATTGAGGGCCGGTGGATAAACATGAATAATGCACATTGATAATAATATTATTTAATAATATATAATTTATAATATATATATAGTAATATAATTTTTTCCATATTTATCTTCTTCCTCATTCTGTGTACAGTACAGTAGTTCATTGAGAGAGGAGAGGTTTTGTGTACATCATTACTGCTGTTTATATACTGTACACTTGACTGTACAAACAGTTCAGACTGTACACAACACCCCCCCTCTCTCCCAGTCCATCCTTTTTTCTGAAAAGACAAGAAAACTACAAATTAGTGCAGTTATGTGCGTATTGTATTATGGCATTGTGTGCTCTGTAGTACTGTTAAACTTGTCTATACTGGAACTACTGTATACTGTGACTACTGTTAAATACTTTGTAACTAGATGGCTGGTGCTGCTCTCTCTGGAAATAAATAAATTGAGCAGTTACTGTACTGTACAGTAGGTGCATACTGTATTATGGCATTGTGTACTGTATAGCTTCAGTCCATATTGGACTACAGTATGCAGTTACCGTAGTACTGTCAAACTATACTGGAACTACTGTATACTCTGACTACAAGGAAAGAAAAAATCGGTGCCATACTTACCTGTATCATATTGTACTTACAATACTACAGTACAGTACTTCAGTATACCATACTACCTTCCTGATGCTTGCCCATTACGCGCGATCACAATGGGCAACACAGTCGCAATATGGTCAATATATTTATTGCAGCGTTCCACGGTGAGTACATCGTTCCAAAAACTCAGTATGCCTTTCGCCAACTCATCCTTTTTGGAGGGTTTCACCACTTTCCGGATATGGTCCTTCAGCTGATGCCAGACCATTTCGATTGGATTGAAGTCTGGCGATCTGTCATTGGAAAAAAAGGACAATTAGTTTAAGAGATACAGTACACAGTAAAAACAGTGGGAAAAAATGAGACACGGTTACCGCACTTACTCCGCTGGCGTCTTCACCCAGTTGATACCGCACTCAAGGATATGCGCTTTTGACGCAGTGTGCTTCGGATTGTTGTCCTGGTAGAAACGGTGACCATCCGGGAACTCACGTGTGATGTATTCCACAATCTCAGGCACAATTTTGTCTTGGAAGAAAGCTTTATTCATGATTCCTATAACAAGAAAAGAAAAGTGCTCAAAAAACTGCACACTAGTACAGTACAGTGCATAAGGCTTCATTATATTTTATATATTTTACCTTCAAAGATGACAATGCATCCTGGTCCACGCCTAGAAATGGCACCCAACACATGCATCTTCACTGGGTGTTTTGGCCGCGGCTTCATAGATATGCAACCTTTTTTGTGGAATGCAAAGGTGGCAAATGTCTCCAGCGATACAGTAGACTCGTCAGTGAAGATGCAATCCTGGAAAGTTTCTCCACTGTCGTTCTGCCTGGGCCTGGATCACTCTCTTGATTTTGTTAATGTCCCTTATCATGGGGTACGCTCTGTAATGACAAGGAATAAATAATTTTAGCGGTACAGTACAGTTTCTTAAACAACACTTTTACCTCATGTACTGTCCAGTACTAACCTCACACGTCCATATTTCCATCCAATTCTGCGTCTCATCTTCTTTATGCTGGTCTCGGATACAGTCAGATTGTGATTTTCCTGCAGAGTGTATTTGACCCTTAATGCACTCTTCTCATCATTCTCCTCACTTATTTTGTCGACCAGAAGAGTTGTCTCCCTACAATGTACAGATAAACAATCCGATAAGTTACAGTGCAGTAGGCCACAAGCACAGCACATAATTTGGTGTAAAAATAGTATACAATGAGATATTGTTCTATAAATATGGAGCAATATAAAAAATATATATACTGTTGTAATATAAATATACCGAAATAACTATAAAATTAGATACAGTAGATCTACAGTACACAATATATTGTTCTATTAATATGCAGCATTATAAACAATATACAATATATACTGTTGCTATATAAATATACCAAAATAACTATAAAATTAGATACAGTAGATCTGCAGTACACAATATATTGTTCTATTAATATGCAGCAATATAAAAAATATACATATACCGTTGCTATACTGTATAAATATACCGAAACAACTATAACATTAGATACAGTAGATCTACAGTACACTATTACAGTACTCTAATAGATCTACAGTACAATATTTTATAAAAAAATAAATAAATTTAGTTATATAAATATACTTACGCGTTAGTTACCGTTGCTGCACTTTTGCGTTCTCTGGTTTTTCCGTGTGCATGATAGCTCACGGTGGTTGCTGGCACAACGATGCCAGAAGTTGCTAACCAGCGTTGGATAGCAGCAATTCGGTGTCCGCTCGTGTACATCTCCTTAATTCGCATGCTGAGCTCCTTTGAAATCTTTTTAACAGGCATTGCTGCGAGTAGAAACAAATACAAACACAAGAATGTATATTACGCCGGTGCTGCCCGCAGACCAGACCCATCCCCTGTGCTGAGGTGGGACGTAGGGATACACGCACCCGCAGCAAAGGGAGCGTGTCCGGATTTCCTCCTCCTCCGTCTAGTCATCTCAGTCCATGGACAAACCGGAGAGAATCAATCATCCCCTGGAGAAGTATCTGAATGTTTTTATATCGCGATTTCCAGGATGATTGGGCTCACTCCTTCCCCTCTTGGGCGAGAGTATGCGTCAATTGTGCTTGTGGCAAAAAAAAAAAACACGTTCCACAACTTGAGTCTCCCTTCTCTTTATAAATTTCATGGGTTTCACCCCCCCTGCTGTCTTCTTCCCATTTTCCCGTCCCTCCACCATCCCCAACATTCCTTCTGGATATACCATCCCGCCGTAGATTAACGCAATTTTCTTCCCTCCCATCCCAGTTCACACCATCTTCCCTCAGTTTCGAGGGCGTGGGAGTGCCATCCAAACGCCACTCCAATCCCTCCCCCACCAAAAAACCCGCACCTACCCTGCACCAACCACACCCAAACCTCCCCCCACACACACACCGAAATCCCACCCCAAAAAACAAAAAAACACGACAAACAAACACCAAACCCCAAACAAAACAAAAACCTCATTATTTCCACGATTATTCATTCTACCCTTCTCAACTCCTCCTTATATCTAAAACTCCCATTCCTAGGTCTCAGGGCTTTATTTCTTTCTACTCAATTCAGCGTGAAGGCTTCTTGGGTTCGTAAAGGGAGAAGAGAAATGATTGATGTAGGTAAACAATTAAGATCTCTGGGATATAATGTCTAAGCTAAGTATAGAGGGGGAGAGTGATGTGTGGTGGTAGGGTATGATAATACTCTGACTTATAAAATGCATTAACAAGGAAAGAGGTGAAAGACAATTATAAACTAGAGAAGCCGAGAGGGGGAGGAAGATTTCTTGCGCGACCGAAATGCAGGGTCAGATCGGATTAAAACAAAAACAGAACAGCATTTGAAAACTGGAAGAACGCTGACAGCAATAAAACAATAGACGAGAGGGAAGGAGGACTCAGTGCGGATAACAACAACATTGCCACCGAGCAAACGTATATCCACAAAATATGACAGGAAGTGGCCAACCGAGTGGACACAATAGAGAGAAGTGGGAAAGAAGCGATAGTATAAGACATTGGATAAGGATTGTGGCCACAAACCTAGTATGAAAACTAAATATAAAATATAAGATTCTTGACATGACCTTTGGCCCAGACTGCACAACGACTCGAAGAAAACGAGTATATACGAGACAGCCGGCAACACCCTTTTTCTATTTTATCCTGCTTCTGCTGAAATGAACGCGGAAGGGAACTCTTGGTTCCCTCCTCTGGAAATATCCACACTCAAGGAACCATCTCCTACTGCACCTTAAGTTCCTCTGGGTCCCTTCCTCCTATTTGTGAACAATCAATCCTGTAGTCATTCCGTCCAACTCTACCACCGGCACCCAAAACGGCCAACGTTACCCGCTGAAGATTTCCCATGTCTTCCATGTGTTCCGCCTCTTAAAAAAACATCCTTAACCATAATCTCCAGGTCCCTTCTTTCCGGATCATCTCTAACAACCCTTTGATCCCATTACTCGTACAAAATACAGGAATACGAAGTCTCACTCTCTTTTGGATTGCCCTCCGCCATCCAGAGGGGTCACTTCAGTGTTCTTGTTGTCAGTGGAAGGGCTGTTTGTTGGCCCTGAAGAGAGATCCCTGGTCCTGGTTACCTCAAAGGCTATCATTCCCGGCCCTGTCTTTAAGCTTAGGTCCTTCAGAACAATTTCCACAGATAAATTCACCGTTCTTAGGCCCCGTCGTTCCTGACTGCCGGTTTTCTCCGTGAAGGAGGGGGGTCTGTCCGAATCGGCGTTCTCACTCGCTTCTCTTCTCACACAAACAAAAGCACCACGCTGGTCTCCACTCCCTCCCCGCAGGGTCCCTTGAGACCACTAAAACTAAAATAACACACTTCCTGGCCTTATATAGACCCACACACCTTTCTCCAGTGCTCCTCCGGGGGAGGGGGGGAGGAGGGGCGAAGAAAAAACCACCTTATTCCACTGTCGAAATCGTCAGCTCGGGGACGGAAGATGGAGAAGAAAAGTCTGACCGATAGAAGCAGACGAAATACACCCTCGCCTGCGTCCAAAAGCATAAAATAAAAGCTGGGGCCTCTCCTAAGCCAAGCACTGGTGAAAAGAGAGACGCCCTGCTAACGTAGAAAGGTAGGCGACCATGAAGAAGGCCTCGCTCTCAAAAAAAAAGGAAAGCATAAGAGCGCGGAGACCAGGAGGCAAAACAAGAGCAGAAGAGGAGCGTGAGTGCCCAGCTTTGATTAACATAAGATTGGCCGAAGGTGTGAGAGAAGCGAAAACAAGCTGAACGATAGCGAGGCCAGTAACCCAAGAGGCACAATAAGAAAGGTACACGGTGAAGCGGCAAACGGAGAAAGGACCCGATAAGCGAAAAGGTGAACGAACAAAAACACATAACGGAGAGGAGAGGAAGGAAAGCCGGTGAAGGTAAGTTAATGGAACACGGAGGGTTTGACTCGAGCCGGAGCGGTGGCGAAAAAAACAACTAGAGGCGGGGAGCACGTTTGGAAACAAGAGTTCGCGTCTGAGAAGTCACGATAAGGGAAAGAGCAAAGACGGGGAGAACTGGTTGGAGGAGATAAAATAAGCTAGAAAACCAGAGGCAAAGGAATAAGGTGGAAGACAAATGCAAAAATGGACGACTCCGATAATATCTATCCAAGGGCAAGCAAAGATAGGCTCTAACGGTAAGCCAAGTGTTAGAAAGTAGGAATCAGAGAAGGATTAGAAGAAAAGCTCGAAAACCGAGAGGTCAGGAGACGCATTAAAGAAGGGAAGGAAGGAGGAACTTACGGAAGCAGATTAGGACAAGACACGTGAAAGGAAGCACGATGAAACGGTCCCTAAGATCCCGCCACCAACAATCCAATCGCTTCTTTTCTCAACCAGTACCCTCAAACAATTAGAAGACCCCGGCGAATTCCTCTGCTCATCGCCGTTCGCGTTTCCACGTCCCTCACATACCACACAACAAAGACCAAAACCAACCACCCAACAACTACTAAACCATCTCACGCCCTCCTACCACGCCCCCACGACGTTATGTGCATGCATTCTCAGTTTAACGAGCACAACAGCCTAACAGAGCACTTTTAACCACTGGCTGCTACGTGAGGCTTCGCCCCACAAGCATCACACAGTTCTAGCAAATCAATGATTAACACTCAGCTTGGGCTGTACACACCTCTTCTCCTATCAGGGAGGACTCCTTGCTTCCTCCGGCCTGCCCCCTTTTCTTCCCATTGGCTGCCCCGCTTTATTATGCCTTGCTTCCCATCACTCGTCGCTCGACTAGTCTCTGTTGAAGGCATTTGACTTTTCTATCAGTGACTCCTCAGTATTGACCGGATTGGACGACTACCACCCCCTCTGCTCTCGACTTTGCTCTACTTTGGCTCGTGACTTCTCTGGCATCCCTGATCTTGGCAACGGCAATAACTACTGCTTCTCTTCTCCTTCACTACCGGTCCGAGAGGCAAAGAGTTCTCTTCTCCTATCTCTCCTGGCCTGCAACAATAACACCACACACCTCCGACACGCTCCCTTTGCTGGCGGGTGTGTATCCCTACGTCCCCCCATCAAGCACAGGGATGGGTCTGGCTGGCGGGCAGCACCGGCGTAATATACATTCTGTGTTTTATTTTTTTCTTTTACTACTGCAGCAATGCCTTGTTAAAAAGATTTCAAAGGAGCTCAGCATGCGAATTAAGAGATGTACACGAGCGAAACACCGTTTGCTGCTATCACGCTGGTTAGCACTTCTGTCGCTGGCATCGTTGTGCCAGCAACCACCACCGTGAGCTATCATGCCACAAGAAAACCAGAGAACGCAAAAGTGCAGCAACGGTAACTAACGCGTAAGTATATTTATATAAACTAAATTTATTTATTTTTTTAATAAAATATTGTACTGTAGATCTATTAGAGTACTGTAATATTGTACTGTAATCTACTGTATCTAATGTTATAGTTGTTTCGGATTTTATACAGTATAGCAACGGTATATGTATATTTTTTATATGCTGCATATTATAAGAACAATATATTGTGTACTGCAGATCTACTGTATCTATTTTATAGTTATTTTGGTATATTTAATTAGCAACAGTATATATTGTATATTGTTTATAATGCTGCTATTAATAGAACAATATATTGTGTACTGTCAATCTACTGTATCTAATTTTATAGTTATTTCGTATATTTATCTTACAACAGTTAAATATATATTTTTTATATTTGCTCCATATTTATAGAAACATATCTCATTGTATACTATTTTTACACCACAATTATGTGCTGTGCTTGTGGCCTACTGCACTGTCTATTCGGATTGTTTATCTGTACATGTAGGGAGACAACTCTTCTGGTCGACAAAAAAGTGAGGAGAATGATGAGAAGAGTGCATTAAGGGTCAAATACACTCTGCAGGAAAATCACAATCTGACTGTATCCGAGACCAGCATAAAGAAGATGAGACGCAGAATTGGATGGAAATATGGACGTGTGGAGGTTAGTACTGGACAGATCTCATGAGGTAAAAGTGTTGTTTAGAAACTGTACTGTACCGTAAAAATTATTTATTCCTTGTCATACAGAGCGTACCCCCATGAAGGGACATTAACAAAATCAAGAGAGTGATCCAGGCCCAGGCAGAACGAACAGTGGAGAAACTTTCCAGGATTGCATCTTCACTGACGAGTCTACTGTATCCTGGAGACATTTGCCACCTTTTGCATTCCAAACAAAAAGGTTGCATATCTATACCAACGCGGCCAAACACCAGTGAAGATGCATGTTTGGGTGCCATTTCTAGGGTCGTGGACCAGGATGCATTGTCATCTTTGAAGGTAAAATATATAAAATATAATGAAGCCTATGCACTGTACTGTACTATGTGGCAGTTTTTGAGCACTTTTCTTTTCTGTTATAGGAATCATGAATAAAGCTTTCTTTCAAGACACAAATTGTGCCTAGATGGTGGTGCTCGTAAGTGTACCTCGTAGTCGGGGGGCGTCCGAGTGGGGTTTCCGCTGCTTATTATCCCCTCTGATCACCCCTACACACCGCCTCGCATTTTGGCGTGCCCACACACTCCTTAGATCCAGGATACCACGGAAAAAAGAAAACCTTTTTTGTTTTTTTTTCTTTTTTTTTGTTTCTTTGTTTTGTTTTGTTTTGTTTTGCCTTTTTTTTTTCCTTTTTGTTCCCTTTTCTTTTTTCAACCTTTTTTTTCTTCTTTTGTTGCTTTTGCCCGTCCCCCCCCCCCCCCCCCCCCCCCCCCCCCCTTTTATATTTTACCCCCCCCCCCCCCCCCCCCCCCCCCCCCCCCCCCCCCCCCCCCCGCCCCCCCCCCCCCCCCCCCCCCCCCCCCCCCCCCCCTTTTCCCCCCCCCCCCCCCCCCCCCCCCCCCCCCCCCCCCCCCCCCCCCCCCCCCCCCCCCCCCCCCCCCCCCCCCTTTTTTTTTTATGAACTGTGGGCAACCATAACACAACACACCATGAAAAAAAAGGAGACGACTGCTACTGTTGGTGGTTTAAATAAAAAAATTGTTCCCACGAGGGGGATTGGTTTTGCCAGATGTAAAGATCGCTTGGCCAGTCTATAAAAAAAAAAAACTAACAATAAAGTAAACTGCGGGACTCTCCCAGATTAATTCCATCCCCTTTTTTTCTTTTCTTTTTTATATTTTTTTCCAGGTCCCATGAGATGTCAAAGACGCAATACTTAAGACCTTTCTTTGTTCCAGTACAAAAAAACAAAAACAGCAGAAAAAAGCGGCACTTAGACCCGCGTTGTCCCCGGAGAGAAGGGGTAAATAACGTGTAAAACGCAAGGATTTTGCCCTTCAAACAAAACTTCGTGAATTTTCTGTTTAGCCCTTGCAACTCTCCTGGAAACGATTCCATGTCTAAAAGATCCTACCCTATCTATGTCCCTAATCAATGGGAAGTTTTAAAATTAAATTAAAATTAAAATATAAAATAAAAAAAATATAAAATAACAAAAACAACCCCAGTAAATTCAAAATAAGCAAGTAAGTTAAAGATAAAAATTAAACTACAAAAATTATTTTTAATTTAAATTAAAATTTAAAACAATAAACCCTCGCGTCACCCCGTTCCGCCGCGCCCCTCTCCCCCCTCCTTCACCGTCTTTCCCTCTCCCCCCCTCCTCTCTAAAAAAAAAAAATCAACTTAAAATGAGACCACAATCAATACAGTCGAAACCACACCTCATCTTCTTTCTAAAACACCCAGCGGAATCTCTTTCTTTGTCTGGCTGTGCTGACAGATATATTATATAATGCTGTCAACTTGCGAATCCGTCTCTTGGCCACAAAGGAACCTTTAAAAAAAAAAATAAAAAAAAAAAAAAAAAAATTTAAAAAAAAAAAAAAAAATCAAGACATGCATTTATTGTCTGTTTCTTATTCTTTTCATTTTCTATTTTCTTCCATTCCTTGTTCTTGTCCCGGCGTGGTTTTGCTAGGCAAAGGGCAAATTTACATATATAATAATTTTTTTGTTCTTTCCTATATCATGAAAATATTCCACTATAGTGTTTCCTATCCCAGTAAGTGTTTGTTTTACAAAAAAAAAAAAAAAAAATAAATAAAAATTAAATACAAAAAAAAAATTAACAATCACAAACATACAAAAAAAATTAAATGAAAAAATTACACAAAAAAAAAAAAAAAAAAACAAAAAATGTGTCATCTCTCTCTGGCAGATGTCCCCCCCAGCCTGTGTGTTATGTGCCTCTATTAAGTAAATAAATCACAATTCTATTATATGCTAATCTGGTCTTGTTCTCGCTTTTTTTTTTCTGTTTCAATATTCACACAAAATAGTAAGCGCATCGAGTACAGGATCAGAAATATAATATGTAATCATATAAGTTGGTGGGTCCTCGTGACAGTCTAGGGGGGATATGTGAAGGGCGTAGCAAAGAGGTGGATGAATGCCCATAAAATCCCCTCCTCCGCCCCTGTCCCCCCATAAAGGATTGACTGAGTTTGTGCACGAATGATACGCTCGTCTCCCCAAGCTTGTCGCTTGGTGAAGAAGAAACAAAATTGAAATGACTTTTTGAAAATTTGAAAGAAAATGAATTCAACAGACCGAAGAGAAACCAAGAACCTTTGAAATTTTGTAATAAAAGGAAGCGCCGCAATCATTGGCGCAGCGTCACTGCACAGTTACGAGTGTGTGGGTGGGTGGGATGCACTCCTTTTATTCTCTCACCCACCGTATATTGACCATGCCGCATCAGACTGTTCCAGTCCGCCTCAAACCTCCAATCCGGACTCCACTGCCCCTCCCCCACCCACTCGTGCCCACGCACGTATTCCTCGCTCGATACTCCGCATCTTGTCTGCAACAAGACACACAACCCTCGTGTCTGTGGGTGGTTGTTGTGCACCATTCAGCCTGTTACGCTGTTGATTGAAGCCTTTTGTTTCTATGCCGTTATTCTTCTAACCCCTTCCGTCCCTCGAAAAACAGTGCGGAGACGCGGCGGGCACCCGGCAGTCCGCGCCACCTCCACAGATAATTGTGGGCATTGCGAGTTTCCCTCCGCATCCGTGAGGGAAATCGCCGAGGTCAGTTCTACCGCCCTCCGAACGTGTCAATGAGCATAGCTCGGCCCTGGGAGAGTGCCACCCTGCACCCGATCGATGGCTGTAGTTAGCGTAGCCCCCCCTTCCCCCGCTGCCGCCAGGTAAGTATGAGCCTTGGAATGCGTCCCTTCTGGGGCAAGATACGCCCGTCCCCCCAGGACTCCCATCCTGTCCACCTCCCCTTCCCCTTTGGGCTGCTGAGAGAGAGCAGCCTGGGTCATTGTGCAGTGTGGCTCTGGCTTGCTAAACAAAAGCGGCAGCAGCAAACACAGACAAACATACAAAATGTCAATATCTAATTATGCAGGGAGGGCACTAGCTATCCTGAGCGCAGCAACACCCCTGCTGCTGTGCTCGCAATTGAGCTTCGGAGGCGACAGTTGGTGATGGTCACCACCATCTCTCCATCGGCAACATTTGTGGCAGGGAGCAGCAGACAAGCTGTGGGGCGAATATCCATGCTTTGTCAAACACATAGATCGAAGACATCCCCAGCCTTAATTCTGTCGCGCTAGATCAAAGCCCCTCCCCCGCAGTGCCCAAATGAAGGCGGCAGCTGTTGAAATATGTAAGTATTTAGTAGATCCGAACAAGCACCCAGATAAGTGCGCAAATATGTCTATCAAGCGCATATTTGTCATTCTTTACAAAAGTATTTTACATTTTTATTTAAAATTCTATATAACTATATATACATAATCGTGGTTTTATTTTATTTAAATTATTATAAAAAACAATGACATCAAGTCAAATCAATACTATATTTATATAATTGGATATACATATCCGCATCATTATTGCTACTAGTTTTATAAGTCATTAATTATAATTATTTATTTACATACATAAATTTATAAGTGACAATCATAGATAGGCGGTAGATGATTATAGTAATATAATTAAAATATATATTAAATTTTAGGAAACATCTAAGAATATAAACGAGACATTTTTACAAGTCGGGTACAGAACATAGACAGGGGGACACCATGTTATCAAAAAATTTATTATTTCCATAAAAAAATATAATACCTATTTTATATGGTAATTTTGAGGCAAATTACAACAGTGGCTTTCTACATCATGTTTTATACTATCTTATAATTATAATTCAATAATATCCACTTTATATCTTCATATATGTAACTTAGTCAGCTCAAATTTAAATCAATAAATAATCTGCAATCTTGTAGCTTTATAATATAATATAATTTAATATAATATAAATTATGTATAATGTACTAATGCTATTTTAAAAATATTTAAATATTAAATAATAAAATAATAAAAATGTACGCATGCGTTCTGCTGCTCATTTAATTATAATAAAATTAAAAATGCAAGCTAGACATAATGCATAATAATAAAAAGGGAGATGTTTTTTTTTTTATGCTCTCAGATTCATGCATGTGTAGTAAGCCCTTATAATATCCCAACATAAATTAAAATCCCCCCCCAATCCTGCTGCTAAACTTTGACCCACACACTTTGCCGCCATTACCAGCATAGGCTGGCTACACCTACATGCGCATTTGTAATAACAAATTTAACCCGAAGGAGCAAGCTAACACTTCTGGCTGCTGACTCAATCCCTGGATAGAGATACTGTATCCAAGATAGATAGATAGATACGATAGAAGATTATATAGATCCGATAGTATATTTGTTTTTTGCACAACGGCTCAGCAGATAGTTTGGGGCAATCTGTTGGTTTTAAATGCGGCTCCGCTTTGCTTAGCTCTTGGCAGGCCTAGAAACTCTAGAATCGTTATTCTGTATCCCTCGACTGTTGGTCGATACCCCCCTATAGTGAGCACGGAGTGGATAAAAACAACGTCTGCATGGGGGGGACTTACCTGCGTTAGCATACTGCTATGCTATCGCTTCGATCATAACGCACGATGTAGAACTAGTGTTATTTAAAACCCTGTTGCAACCAGGGGGCGGGCGGCCTGAGACGCCAGTGGGAAAAGTGAAATAAACAACCCCCTCCACTATCCTTGCGAACCGCGAACACTGCGGAGCATGGATTGGTGTAGATGAATACACCAATACACATTAAAGAAAAAAAGAATGAAATGCCAGATCTTGTTTGAGCTAATGGTGCCACTGCGTTATCACACCAATTTCAACAGCACGAGAAGCGAGATCCTACATAGTTAATTTTCACATGGTATCAATTGTGTAGCTCGTTGAATTGAAGTCATATAAAGGGCCATAATAGCCCCTCCACATCTCGGGGATGGGATTAATACACCATATAGAACACGTAAAAAATTAACATCAACCACAACCAAACAGCGAAACAAATAAAAACAAAACGATCATAAATCATAGAGAGATTCAGTTACTCAAACAAACAAAAAAAGAAAAGAAACAATCAGCCATAGAGGTGGACATTGGAAAGAGAGGGATACATTTTTATATACTATGGGCTGGCTGCTGCACGCTGCTGCTAGCTTCTGGCATCGACTCTATTTCTAACAGTTCCTGGCCGCTTTTTGTTTCGAATGTTTTTATTTCGATGAATTAATATGTCGTTTCCTATTTCGCCAATCCACCTGAATTTCTTCCTAAATGTCTGCGGCAGGTGCCTATCATTGTCATTTCATCCCCTGTGTGAGATTTGCTACCCTGCTAGCTTGGGTGTGTGGGATGGGTGGGTGCGCTTTAAATGACCCAGGCAGTTATGGACTGTGCATGCCCAGATAGCCGCAAGCAGTGGCAATAGCAGCTTTGTCTGAAGCAAAAACACTAACCATGTGCTGTGGGCTGGTGGTTGTTGTTGTTGTTTGTTGATTTTTTGTTCTCTGTTTTTTTTTGGCTAACAGTCGAAAAACAGGGGAGAGCGTCGCACGGGCAGTCCCCACTACTGGTCGGGATAATTGTGCAGCCGAGGTTTTCTCCCCCAGCATAGTATTATAATATATGCATTGGGAACGAAACTTAATTATTCAAATGTACGCACTACTGAATGGTAATATGTAGAGAAGTCTGTGCTCTATAATAACAAAAAAAAAAATCCAATGATAAGAGCAAAAACAAATTCAGGAAGCAACAAAGCCGCCGTCCTGGTAGAATCCAAGAATGGCGCCACCTAGGGCATGATTGTCGTGGCTGTATAGTGTAGTCCCTCTCCAATATACTTCACACATATGAACATAATAACCGTAGGCAGTAACTAAACCTACGGAGGTCTATACATAACTTATAGACCTCCTAGAGTTCAATAATTATGAGTATTGGGTGATATGGGCAGGTGCAGACGCGCAAACTGGCGGGATATGTCCCCTTCTTAGGTTCACAGGCCTAGCTTGGTCCCTCTCAGGCTCTGTCTCTCGCACGACTCAGTTGCTCTACCTGCCTCCTTAGTTTTGGTCGGTCACGAGAGGCAGCCTGGTCATTGGTGGCTCCTCCTTCTTCTATCTCTGTCTCCCCTGCCGCCGGCTGCAGCTCGGGCAATCGCTCAAGCTACTTCTTAGTCCTATCTCTCTCTCACAGTAGCTCTGAGGCCTGCTCAGCATTCTCTCTGAGCGCACCGCATACCTCTCTGCAGTTGGCACAGGATTCCCCCTAGCCTTCTAGGCCATTCCATCCATGCAAATTCTCTCTTCATATCCTTCTCCCACAATTTGTGGGCAGCGACTCTGCGCGTACATCATCGTTTGTTGCAAGCTAATCATAGATGTCGATCAGACATCCCTTCCTCTCTTGTCTTCTCCTATAAGCATAAGTCCCCGACTCTTCTTTCCTCTGCACGTCCGCGCCTCATGCCTGCCTCCTCTGGGTCTTCTCTCTCTTCTCTGCTCTTCCTCTTCTTCTCTTCCTCTTCTCTTCTCGCTACAAGCACTTCTCTGGCCAGCTTCAGAAGCCATAGCTTCTTGTCGGTACTCTCGTCATTCTCTACTGTACTATTCTTCCTCTGTCTCTCTTCTCTTTCGTTTTCTCTAAAGTGCAGAATTCGAATCACCTTACTGAACTCTATTCCTCTCTGCCGGCTCCTTCCTGTCCTCAGCTCTTTCGATCATTCCGTCGCAGTCTGGCGTCAGAGTTGACCTTCTCTCGACATCTTCATCATCTACATTCGGGGTTCACAGACTAGCACTATCTCTCCGGGGACTGTTCCATATCTTCTGTGGCTGTGGCTTGCTCCTCCTCCTCTCTCAATCTCATCCTTCTCCCTCTGGCGCTCTCTGCTCTTGTCCTTGGCACTCCTCTCTCGACTGCTGCTTCTCTCGCTTCTCTCATTCTTCTTCTCGTCTTTCTTCTCCGTGCTTCTCTGGCTCGTCCTCTCTTCCTTCTCTGGCGTCTTCGCTTCGTCCTCGTCTGTCTTCTCTAGCTCTGGCTGCAGTCTAATAAATTCGGAGAGATGCATTCCCTCCTCTGTCTCTTTCCTTGCTGCTGCTGCAAACTTGACTTCTGGCATCTTCTTCTCTTCCTCTCCCTTATACCTCAAACTCATTGCGGCTGCCTTACATGGCATCTTGCATAAATATATGAAGCAACTAACCACCTGTAACTACGAGTTAACTGCTCCCCAATGGATAGAGATAAACGATAGTATAGATAGGATGAAGAGGGTAGATTTTTTTTTGTCGGCACCAACTGCTCAGCAGATCAGTTTGACAATCTGTAACTAATACGGCATGTTGAAATGGCATGCCTAAAATCTTTAGCTCATACTACAAAAATGGGTCCTCGGCAGTCCAAACAAACGCTGTCTCCGTGTCACTGGCCGTCAGAAACCTCTTCTTGCAGTACCGAACTACTCGTGATCTACCCACCTCGCCTTTGTGAACTACCTCATCAGATATAGTTCGATTGGCGAGGCTTGGTCATGGGGCTACTCAGATGACCCAAACATAACCGATGCAGCACAGTGTGTATTGTTCTGAGTGGCACACGCGGTGGAGATTGAGAGTGGGAAATAAAAACTACTGCATCGGGCCAAGCAGATCCATATCTCTAGCCAGCAAGGAATATCCTTGTTCTCTTCGAAAAAAAAATGGTCAACCATAATAATTAAACAGCAGAAAACACAATAGAAGATCACCTGGGAATCCGATCATCCGCTTGTCTGTAATTGTGCTGGCTTATACAATATTGCACAAAGTGCATCAGAACATACCAATTGTGACTGTTGAAATCACCTATATACATTGTGTAGTTGGGCACTCATCTCAGTACTATTATCCAGAGAGATTCTATCCTCAATACCCAGCCACGGAATGAAATCCGACAAACGACAAAAAATCAGCCAGAGAGTCCGCGTGGCATCATGAAAGATAGGGACTCACACCCCGTTTTAACATAAACTCCCCATGGTCCACTGCCTGACCTCTGCGATCACTCCGTGTGAGATGAGGTGTCCTCTCCCCGCTGCTGCTGGCTGCTGCTTCGTGGAGCGTCTCAGCAACACCACAAAATGTCTCTTACTGGCTTCTCTTATGTTCTTCTTAGAACACTTTACATCTCTTTCTTCTAGTCTCTCTCTCTCTTTATATAGGGCATGATACCCGAGTCTCTTACTGTCTATTACGGTTCACTGTCTTCTCTCGGCGCGCTTTTGTTTATTCGATATTCTTATTCTTTGTTTTTCGATGAATTCTTATATGTGTTTCGCTGGGTCCTCTTAATTTCACTCTGTAAAGAGTGTCTGTCTATCAGTCTATACACATCTAGAGTACACTACTGAAATTGTATTAAAACCTAAGGATTCTGCAGCAAGAGCGAAAGAAAGTAGTTCTGTATGGAAGCATTGGACTTTTCTATCAGTGATCCTCAGGTATTGACGCGGATTGGACGACTACCCCTCTGGCTCTCGACTTTGGCTCTACTTGGACTTCGTGACTTCTGGCATCCCTGATCTTGGCAACGGCAATAACTGGCTCCTTCTCTACTACCAGGAGACCGGCAAATATTGTCTCTTACTACTATACTGGCTGGCCAACGAAATAACAGAAACACTTAGAAGAAGAGATGCCCAATCTCTTCGTGAAAGCTCTCCAAAATTTGGATACGAACTGAGAACCTCTGTCAGAAACAATGGACGAAGGGATCCCATGAATCCGTAAAATCTGCTCCTTAAAGATATCAGCAAGGGCGGGGGAGGTGGGTAATCCTTTAAGTGGAATGAAATGGGACATCTTCGAGAACCTGTCCACGACCACCAAGATAGTGTTCATTCCTCTGGACCTGGGCAACTCCACGATGAAGTCCATAGAAATGTGTGACCAGGGGCGGTCGGGAAATGGAAGGGGTAACAGAAAACCCTGAGGCTTTTGACAGGGAGTCTTGCTTTGAGTGCACGTGGGGCAGGCGCGGGTAAACTCCAGAATATCTTGAGACATCCTTGGCCACCAGAAATTCCGACGAATGAGATCAGTAGTCTTCTTAAAACCTGGATGACCTGCAGATTTAGAGGAGTGACCCCAAGACAGGACCTCTGGAACAAATTTGGATGGTACAAAGAGTTTGTTGTCGGGAACGACCAAGTCCTTGGGAATGCGTCTCTGGGAGTGCAAAATCTTGTCAAGATTCTTGAAAGTAGACGTGGTGAGAATCCTCTCATGTGGAAGGATAGTCTCCAACGATTCCTCTGGCCTCTCCTCAGAAGAATGTATTTGGGAGAGTGCGTCTGCCTTTACGTTCTTGGTCCCGGGGATATAGGACAGGTGAAAATTGAATCGAGAAAAAAAAAGAGCCCAACGAGCCTGTCGTGGACCAAGGCGTCGAGCGTTCTCTATGTAAAGAAGGTTCTTGTGGTCCGTGAGAATCGTAAACGGCTCTTTCGACCCCTCCAGCAGGTGTCTCCACTCTTGAAGAGCCATCTTCACGGCCAGAAGTTCCCTGTTACCCACGTCATAGTTCCTCTCGGCAGACGAGAATTTCTTGGAAAAATATGCACAGGGATGTAACTTATCTTGGGACGTGGGTCTCGGAGACAGAACGGCACCAGCGCAGCAATCAGAAGCGTCGACCTCCAGTACAAAGGGAAGTTCAATGTCGGGATGACGGAGAATAGGTGCGGATATAAAGGCTTCCTTGAGTGTCTCGAAGGCGGAGATGGCCTCGGATGACCAAGCAGAAGGATCAGCTCCTTTTTTGGTGAGCGCAGTAAGGGGTGCCACAAGGGTGGAAAAACTCCGTATAAACTTACGATAATAATTAGCGAAGCCTAAAAAATGTTGTATGGCCTTGAGAGAATTGGGTCTTGGCCATTCAGTGACCGTTTGAAGTTTACCGGAGTCCATCATAAACCACTCATCGGAAATGATATACCCCAGGAATGGAGTAGAGGTCGTATGAAAGGTGCACTTCTCCAGTTTAGCGTATAAATGATGTTCACGGAGACGGGAAAGGACGTAGGAGGTGTGGCGTATATGGTCCTGGAGATCTTTGGAAAAAATCAGGATATCATCCAAGTATACAATAACAAAAATATTGAGTACCTTACGAAAGACGTCGTTGATGAAATCCTGGAAGACAGCGGGAGCATTACATAAGCCGAAAGGCATTACCAGATATTTGTAGTGTCCACTACGCGTGTTGAAGGCCATCTTCCATTCATCCCCCTTCCTGATGCGCACCAGGTTATAGGCACCACGTAGATCCAACTTGGAAAAAATCTTGGCCCCCTGTAATTTATCGAACAGTTCGGTAATAAGGGGAAGGGGGTAACGATTTTTAATAGTGATGTGGTTTAAACCCCTGTAGTCGATGCAAGGCCTCAACGACCCATCCTTTTTCTTGACGAAGAAAAACCCAGCCCCTGCTGGGGAATTGGAGTGACGAATAAAGCCTTTCTTGAGATTCTCCTGGATATATTCATCCATAGCGTGAGATTCTGGTAACGACAAGGGGTAGGTCTTGGTCTTGGGTAGGGAGTAACCAGGAACTAAATCGATTGGACAATCGTAAGTCCTGTGTGGCGGCAAGAGGTCTGACTGTAACTTATTGAAAACGTCCCGGAATTGATGGTAAACGGAAGGTAGAATAACTTCGGGAACAGAGGTATTGGCCAGCAGTTGATGAGTCTCGTCTGACCTCGGCCTCCAGGAAATGGGAGCGGAGGAAGTCCAGTCAATAAGAGGATTGTTAAGTTGTAGCCAAGGAAGACCAAGGGTGATGGGTATCCCAGGAGCGTGAATGGCATCGAGAACTAAGGTCTCCTTGTGTGGATGTGAAGACAGAAGCAAGGGAGCCGTCTCTAAGGAGATGTGGGCCGGGGTAAGAGGACGTCCATCGATACCGACAAGTGCGATGGGAACCTTCTTTCTCACTAGTGGTATGCGGTTAACCCTGGCGAATTCTAGATCCACGAAGTTTCCTCCAGCTCCTGAGTCAATGAAAGCGGCGGTAGAAGTTTTGAACTTATCGCCTGAAAGGAAGACTGGAAATGTAAGTTTCTTAGGGAGTTCACTTTTAAGAAGGGGACGTGGAGCCATTACACCCAGAGAAAGCCCCTCTGTACTCACTGGGTGTTCCCGTTTTCCCGGACACAATGGACACTCCTGAACCCGATGTTCCATGGATCCGCAGTAGAAACACAATCCCCCGGCGTGGCGGAACTGCCGTATCGGTGTGCGGATGCGTTGTACCCCCAATTGCATTGGCTCTGGCAACTCCAGTGCAGGACGAAGAGGTGTGGTAGCACTTGAGGGAGCAGGAGTGCTGCTGAGAGTACTGGAGAACGGAACTTGAAAGTTATGGAAGCAAGCGCTCTGAGTGGCGTACCTGGATGCGTTGATCCACTCGGATGGCCAAATCAATCAGGACCTCCAGTTGATCCGGCCTGGATTGGCGAGAGAGTTCGTCCTTGATGGAATCTGCCAGGCCTTGCCAGAATACGGAGACGAGAGCCTCTTGTCCCCAGTTAGTCTCGGCTGCAAGAGTCCGGAATTCCACAGCATACTGCGTCATCGTTCGCCGTCCCTGCGTGATCTGGAGGAGAGAAACAGATGCCATCTCCCGACGAGCGGGGGAATTGAATACCCATTGAAACTCGGCTTTAAATGCTGGGTAATCTTGGGTAAGGTCAGAACGTCGCTCCCAAACCGGGGAAGCCCAAGCTAGGGCGCTGCCAGTGAGGAGGATATAAATGTAGGCTACTTTCTTGCGATCAGTATTGTAGAGATGGGGAGCCATTTCAAACTGCACCTCACACTGGTTTAGGAAACCCCTACAATCTTGCGGTTCACCTGCATAAGGCTTGGGAGGAGGAATCCTTACGTCTGAGCTGCTAACTGCGCTTGCGGAGTGGGGGCTTACATCTGGCGGGGTCGCGGTCGGTACCCTGTCTGAGAGTACTGCGACCTGGCGTGTAAGTACCACAATTTGATCCGCCATGGCCTGGTTTACCTGAAGCAGATTAGAGAGAAACTGCTGTAGTTCGGTCTGGTCTGCGTCTTGTGGGCTCGACATAATGTTACGCCGGTGCTGCCCACAGACCAGACCTGTCCCCTGTGCTGAGGTGGGACGTAGGGATACATGCACCCGCAGCAAAGGGAGCGTGTCTGGAGTGTGGTGTTATTGTTGCCAGGCCAGGTATAGTAGTGAAGACAATACTTGCCGGTACTGGTAGTAGAGAAGGAGTAGTTAATGCCGATCCCGCGACGGCGGCAGGGGCGAGGAGCCGTGGAGACCGGTAAGGCAGGATTGTTTAGTGTGTCCAGGGACTCCTTGCGGGGAGGGAGTGCTTTGTGTGAGAAGCGAGGAGAATGGCGATTCCTGACATCGATGTTTAGTCGATGTGTATTCAATGTGCAGTGAATCCACAAAATGAATGGTGTATTTATACGGTAATGACTCACATTAGAGTACGCCCACTTTCAACACCTGTACCTCGTCGCCATGCATAAAAGGTTACACACTTTGCATAGCCCACCACTCGATGATCTTTATCTGAACTTGCCCATGTCCAGATACTGCATTGTGCCATCTGCTTCCATGGATCAACCCCGATTGTACGGACGCAGGAACCCACTCGCCTCTGCCGTGCCTGTCAAGCAGAAAAAGCGAAAGGCGGCAGCCGTTTCCACGCCAAGGCCAAAGCGACAGGCTAAGGCCAATAAAGAAAACCTTCTGCTGACTCCAAAGGCTAATGGTTTTAATAGACATCAGCCTTATTATGTCAAGAAGAAATACGGTGATGTACACTCAACGCAAAACAAATGGCAGCCAACCCATCGAACCCGCAGACCACTTCCTCCCATACGCTTCGACGACTCTGCCGCCGCTCTCCCGGAAATCTTCAGTCCGTCTTCTCCACTACTCGTCCTCGATGCTGCCGCCGCCCTCCCGGAAACCCACAGGCTATCTTCGCCAGTGCTCTTTGACGCCACTGCCGCTGGTGCCTCTGAAATCCACGGGTCACTTTCTCCTTTGCGCTTAGACGACTCTACCGCTTCTCGCCCGGAAATCCAGAGGTCACTTTCTTTATCCCTCTTCGACGACGCTGCAGCTTCTCCTCTTCCGGATATACACAGGTCACCTCCTCCACCCTTCTTCGATGAGACTGCCGCTTCTCTCCATGGAACCCCCATCTCATCCTCCGTAGCATCCATCCACCCAGATGTCCACAGCACGCCATGCACAAGAAACAGCTCGTTAGACCGGATGCTGAATGGGATAAGTGTGGATATCCCCGGGAACTCTTTTGTGCTGGCAAAGATAGATCTGCTTCTGGAGACCATGCTAAATATAGAGCAACGGATGCTAAATATGGATCAACGGATGCAGAAGATGGATGGAGAAGATGGATCAACGCATGGATGGACGGATGGAGAAGATAGAGACTGACATAGCGGGGATACATAATTTGCTCGGTGTTCATGTCCCTGTATCCCCGACGCTGGAGCAGGAGGGTGGCATGGATGTGATGAATGGGAGCATCGACCACCTTCCATCACCAAGCGCATCCCCTCCACCAGAAGATTTTGTGTACATGTATGCAGTTGAGGAGGAGGATAACATGACAACCCCGTCAAGACCACGCCAGGAGACAACACGGCGACCAAGACAGGAGAAAAGCTTCCTCCCAGACAACCTACCCTCACCCGCCGCCACAAGCACACGCGCTCATAGAAGAACACCTACATTCGCTCGCATCGATACGGTCCCCGACATCATCCTGCGCGATATGCCACCGGCACTCAGGGAGAAGTATAGGGTGATGAGTGCTGGAGTACCCCACAAGTATGCCTTGTTACTTTTTAAGCACCATGTGTCCTACTTGATGTACTGCGAGAGGGCCTACAAAGTGAACTACGAAGGAAATCGCGTAAAAAAGGCGCTTCCTGACAATTTAAGAAAGACCATTCTGGATGAATTGCGGCGCTTTTTTTCAATTACAGATCCTGTAATGAAAGGCGTTCGAGACTGCATTAATGGCATTTTGCACCATGCAAGGCATCGGCCATGGAAGGACAATCTGGTGAGGTACAGTACGCATTTGCGTGAGTGTTGTAAATGTTTTGTTCCAGTCCCCGAGGGCCACAAACAGGCCCGGTTTTCAAGGTTGTCCTGAAAACCGGGCCTGTTTGCGGCCCTCGAGGACTGGAGTGGTGCAGGCCTGACTGACTGTTCTGCACACCATCCCACTGTAAATGTTTTGACCTGCTGTACTTAAATAAAAGGAGATGTTTTGTTTTGTATATTTTATTTATAAAGAGTTTTTTTTTAGTAACAGGTAAGACCATACTGTTGTGCTGTACGGTACATGTTTTGACATGCTGTACTTAAATAAAGGAGGTTTTGTGTGTTTTAACTTGTATTAATAAATAAATGTTTTTATATACTGTACACAAGACCTGCACAATTCCAGTCCCCGAGGGCCGCAAACAGGCCTGGTTTTCAAAGGTTATCCTGAAAACCGGGCCTGTTTGCGGCCCTCGAGGACTGGAGTGGTGCAGGCCTGACTGACTACTGTAAATGTTTGGAAAGAGAAAACCCGGGCGCAACCTGTATGTATAATAAGTACGGGATAAAGGTATAATAACAACCTTAGAAGTTCATAAGGTATCCCTCCGCTTCTTTGTCTCCTCCTGTGACTCAAACAACTCCAAAAAAGGATCTACCCAGGATCCTTAGTAAAACAGGGAAACAAGAGAGAGAGATGGGGGAGCATAGGTGGAAGGGTGAAATGGAACAAAATATGGTTCAGGTGTGTTAAGCTCTGAAGCAATGACAATGGTGTTTTAAAGTGTGTATTAACTCTTAACACTCACACGGCCTTGTGCAAATGCTGTCGCATCAAGGTATCTTTAGGTCTTCTCCTCTCTGTCTTGTGGAGTCTTTCTTCACTCTCCGTCTGCGAACTTCTTCTCCTTCTTCTTTGATGTGGTATCACCCTCGGGATAAACGAATGAACAAATGAGCAGAATAAATAAACAGTTTAAAAAGTTTAAAAATGTCCAAGGAATAAAAACAGGGCTAAAATGCACTATAAACACTCACACAGGCAGGTGTGAGTGCACTCTTTGGGGAGGCTTCTTTAGGCTCCAGGAAACGGATCAGCCTCTCCAATAGAGTTGGAAGGTCTCTACTTAAAACAAAAAATAAGTAATGGAATGGGAGGTTTGTAACAGAGTATTAATACTCACACGGCTCACTACGGAGCCTGAGGAAGCCCAAGAAAGGGCGAAACGCGTAGCTCAAGACCCCCTAGTGTTTTGAACCTTTGCAGCCACCGTCTGGAGTGGGACAAGGGAAGCGCAGCACTACATCCGGACACGGAGGGAGTTTGCTGCAAAACCATGAGTCCTGCATTATATTCCCTATAGACTGGCTTTTTCATCTGTAATAGCGCTGCTCACTTGTTGAGTTAGCAGCACTTTTTTGTTTATTGTTTTAATAAATACCTTGGCTTTTACTTCTGGTTTAAGACCTTTACTTACCCTTCTGGGGTGAGACTTCATCACCCTATTCTGCTTTGGACTATGATTTGGAGACTGCAGGAGGAGCAACAAAGATACCATTCCAAGTGTGTGCTCACACTTGGCCGTGTGAGTATTAGTACTCTGTTACAAACCTCCCATTCCATTACTTATTTTTTGTTTTAAGTAGAGACCTTCCAACTCTATTGGAGAGGCTGATCCGTTTCCTGGAGCCTAAAGAAGCCTCCCCAAAGAGTGCACTCACACCTGCCCGTGTGAGTATTTATAGTGAATTTTAGCCCTGTTTTTATTCCTTGGGACATTTTTAAACTTTTTAAACTGTTTATGTATTCTGCTCATTTGTTCATTCATTTATCCCGAGGGTGATACCACATCAAAGAAGAAGGAGAAGAAGTTTGCAGATGGAGAGTGAAGAAAGACTCCACAAGACAGAGAGGAGAAGACCTAAAGATACCTTGATGCGACAGCATTTGCACAAGGCCGTGTGAGTGTTAAGAGTTAATACACACTTTAAAACACCATTGTCATTGCTTCAGAGCTTAACACACCTGAACAATATTTTGTTCCATTTCACCCTTCCACCTTTGCTCCCCCATCTCTCTCTACTGTAAATGTTTGACCTGCTGTACTTAAATAAAGGAGATGTTGCGTTTTGTATATTTTATGAATAAAGAGATTTTTTTTAATAACAGGTGCTGTAAATGTTTTTACTTTCTATACATAAATGTTTTCACTAGCAGTAAACCATACACCTGTTTATGTTTTGAATTGCTGTGCACTTAAAATGTTTTTACATTGTACAGTATTTGTAAATAAATGTTTTTGTATTTACTCCACCAATAAAAGAACATGTTGATTTGTTTTAAATTGTTCCATTGGCTCCTTTGATACTGTAACAAAATACAGTGTTTCTAGAATGTACACTACTGTCCAGACATACTGTACTGTATACTGTAGGCATGCTCAGTACTGCACATCACAAGAGTATTAAAAAAAATAGAAAGACACATACTGTACTGTATGTACTGTA
The DNA here is from genome assembly GCA_036426205.1 of Ascaphus truei. Classification (NCBI taxonomy): domain Eukaryota; kingdom Metazoa; phylum Chordata; class Amphibia; order Anura; family Ascaphidae; genus Ascaphus; species Ascaphus truei. The sequence goes on along the minus strand of WSYH01000720.1, from coordinate 64,342 downwards.
ATACATGTAGAATAAATGCATACTTTTTATTTTTTCGGGTTTATTATACAGTATATATAAAAAAGTATTGTATACTGTACGGTCGGAAAACATCAGCATACTGTTTCAGGTACACTGGCGACACACTTTATTCGAGCTCGGCTAGTCCCACGAATTCGGGTATACCCGGGTGTATTGAGGTTTGTGACTGTTTTCTGCCAGGGTGCATTGAGGTATTTTCCAAGCAGGGATTGAAGCATTTTATTCCCGCTGGCTGCAATACTGCACAGTATATATATATATACTGCATTACAATTCATGAATTTATGCCATCTGGTAGACACGCGAAGCATTGCAGCCTATTAAATCCTAATCATTATCATTTAACAGATCAGCCGCCCGTCAGCCAGGCATGAACCCAGGCTGGGAAGGCAAACGCAACGGGGCTTGTCAGAGGTGAGGAGCGGCGCATTCCAGGTATCTGCCAGGTACATACTGGGTATTTGCTCGAATAAAGTGTGTCGGTGCAGTATTCTATCCTAATCAATAACAACGGACACTAAACTGTAGTTTAGTGTACGTGGTTTTTTAAATCCGATTCAGCAATGTGCAGGCATTGTTACACAAAGCGATATTATCCATCAAAATCCCTCCATTTGCCGTTTTCTTTTCTGAGGAAAAACAAAATGAAAAGTTTTACTGTAATGGTCAGTCCCCTAAAGAAGTTCCCAGTCAGTCCCACCAATAATTTTCTCGGGGGGCGTCTCCTCTTTACATGCGCATGCGCATGCGCCTACCGTCAATGTGATGACACGCATATGTGTTTCAAGAAGGTTCCAATGCGCATGCGCCTAGCGTTCCACCAATTGTTCAGTATCTGCAGTACTGTAGAAGCCACTCAGCCAATGATATTGCTTACAGGAGAATCGCTTGACTTTTGAATCGCACCGATATTGATATTTTCAAAATAAATAAAAAAAAGAAAAAAATACGGCAAGATTACTCACCATAGAATTTCCCATTCAGCTGGCGCCGGCGCCGGGCCACTACCAGTCCAGTATTCTTGATCATACACGTTGACAGTTGGCAGCAGGACTACTACACCTGTAGTCAGCTGATGAGGCTGGAAATCGCTTAGGTACATGCAAGCTTGCTCGAAACTGCACGTGAAATCTGGCTCAGACTGCAGGTATTCGTGCGTGGACAGACAGCAAGGGTTGTCACTGACGGTGGAACCGTTATTGGAGCTGGTGCTGGCACATTGCTTGCCAGCGACTGTCGTTTCTTAGTTGTTTTTTTAACACGACCTTTCACCTTTTGCCGTCTGCATGATCATAGATACAGGAAAAACCCGGTGATACACACCAATAACCTCCAATAAATTTGGGATCAATACGATTAAAACATGGATCGCTACATAACCTTTTCCTTATTGCATGCTTCCACACATGAGGAGCTGGCAAAAATTTGTAAAAGTCATAGTTTTCGATAAAATACTGATAAATTTGAACAACTGTTGCCATCTTATCATCTGTTGCATTAATCGCGGCCCATATTAAATACGTGTACGTTCTGTCGGGTTTTTGGAAAACGGGCTGCACTTGAACACTCAATGCGGCGGGTCTCTGGAGAATAACAGAAACTGGTCTTTGTCTTTCTCTAATATGAAAAGCCTAAATTGATACATTATTGTAACCTCTTCCTTCAGTCCCAAGGCCAATTTACAATAGCCCACTGTGGTATCTTTTTTAAACGAAACACCTGCAAGTCGACACATTACTGAAGCGCATGCGCATTACAATTCATGAATATCTGCCATCTGGCGGACACGCGAAGAATTGCAACCTATTAAATCCGAACCATTCTCAATAAACGCATCGACCACGCATGACCCGCGGCTGAGAACGCAACATGAATGCGGCATGCACCCGGTGAAGTGCATAGCATTCGGAAAAAAATCCCGGAAAAATGCGGTGATATTTTAGAATAATCGGGGCCGCAGCAGTATGCATAGCAGCATAGCCAAAATCATTTTAAATACTGCAAAACAAGCTTTTAAAACAACATAATTTCTTACCCTGTATGTATATATCGATCTAGACATACATACATACATACATACATACATACATACATACAGTACATACATACATACAGTGGCAAGAAATGATCTAATTAAATAAATTAAAAACACATGTAAAAAAAAAAAAAATTGAACTAGTTAAATAAAATACATTTCTTTTGTTCACTTACCATTACTTGACCCACTCACCGACTCCCGTTGAACAGCTTACTCTCGAACCAATCCACGCACAGGAACCCATAAAATAATAAACCATAAATTAATAAACAATAAAATAATAAACCAAAACAATCCATGGGTCTTCTATTTGTAATCCATCTTCATCTGTATTCTTCTTTCTTGTATCTTCCGCTCTCTTCCGGGGTCTTCTTGTCTTCTTCGGCCTCGCCCTAGTCTTCTTCTGTAGGAGGTCCTTCCTCCTCGGCGTCTGCCTTCAAAATAATACGACATAGGCTTTTATAGGCCTATGACATCACATTTTCGTCATATGGTTCCTACGGCCCTGATTGGGCCGTGAAAACCATGTGATTTGGGGGGGGGGCGGGAGGGAATTAATTTTGATGACGTCATTTAAAGGCAATGACGCCAGCCAATCAGAATGGCTGTGTACAATTGCCTTAAGATGACGTCATGAAAAGAAAGATGGCCGGCCTCACATGGTACTGTAGCCAATCAGAGCGAAATACATCCCAACTCTGATTGGCTCTAGTAGACCATGTGACAGAGGCTTGGGGGAGAACGGATGTGACATCATTGAAAGCCTGTCACATGGTACTAGAGCCAATCAGAGTTGGGATGGAGTTCCCACGCTCTGATTGGCTACCGTACCATGTGAGGCCGGCCATCTTTCTTTTCATGACGTCATCTTAAAGGCAATTGAAGCACAGCCATTCTGATTGGCTGTGCTTTCATTGCCTTTAAATGACGTCATCATTTTTTTTTCTCGGCCAAAACACATGGTTTTCACGGCCCAATCAGGGCCGTGGGAACCATGACGAAAATGTGACGTCATAGGCCTTTAAAAGCCTATGTCGTCTCATTTGGAAGGCAGACGCCGAGGAGGAAGGACTTCCGGAAGAAGAAGACCAGGGCGTGGCAGCAGACGGTAAGAAGACCCCGGAGGAGAGCCGCAGATACAAGAAAGAAGAATACAGATGAAGATGGATTACAAATAGAAGACCCGTGGATTGTTTTGGTTTATTATTATAATGTTTATTATTTTATGGTTTACTATTTTATGGGTTCCTGTGCGTGGATTGGTTCGAGAGTAAGCTGTTCAATGGGAGTCGGTGAGTGGGTCAAGTAATGGTAAGGGAACAAAAGAAATGTATTTTATTTAACTTGTTTTTTTGCTTTTTACATGTGTTTGTTTTTTGTACATCATTTCTTGCCACTGTATGTATGTATGCATGTCTAGATCAATATATACATACAGGGTAAGAAATGATTTTGTTTGATAAGCTTGCTTTGCAGTATTTAAAATGATTTTGGCTATGCTGCTATGCATAGATGTGTGTGTAATGTATTGTAGAATTAGATAGATGTAATTTTTGGTCTTGTATGGTGTACTTTAGGTCATGGTGAGGCTTGCTTTTGTATATTGTATTCTTTTTGGAACTTATATTTTGTCTGATGTTAACTTGTTCTGTTTAACGATTGAAATAGTTAATTGTTTAATTGTTATGGATGGAATTTAAATTGTTTAGTGATTTAATTAATGAATGCTAATTGATTTATGGTGAATTGATCGGTTTAAATAGTATACTTGTTTGGATGTATTGGTATTTTGTTTGGAATATGTTATTGTTAACATTCATTGGCAGAGTGTACATGGTGCATAGATTATATGCATCATGTATACAATGTAAATGCAATGTTTTGATTGGCATTTGAGGCTTTTGATTGGAAGATGAGATTGGATTTTTTTTAGGAAATATGATTTTATTGTACTGTGTCTGTATGGAGAAGTGGTATTTGTAGTAGAGCATGTTTTTGATAACCCTTCTATATTTATTTGTATATTGGTTCATCATGTGTGTATCTCTCTCTCTCTCTCTACTCTCTCTCTCTATTCTCTCTATTCTCTCTACTCTCTCTCTACTCTCTCTACTCTCTCTACTCTCTATTCTCTCTACTCTCTCTACTCTCTCTCTCTACTCTCTCTCTCTCTCTCTCTCTCTCTCTCTCTCTCTCTCTCTC
>WSYH01000720.1:0-60056 GCA_036426205.1 Ascaphus truei | reverse complement strand
TTCTATATATATTATATATATAATGTGTGTATATATAGTTGCATGATGAAGCCACTGTACAAATGAATGGTGAAGGTGGGTATCGGGCCAGGTGGTGCTTAACCCCTTAATTACCTTTGCGGTTATTATACGATAAGGTTATTAAGGGGTTAATTGATATCTGAATGTAATTGCAATGTACTGCACCGACACACTTTATTCGAGCAAATACCCAGTATGTACCTGGCAGATACCTGGAATGCGCCGCTCCTCCACCTCTGACAAGCCCCGTTGCGTTTGCCTTCCCAGCCTGGGTTCATGCCTGGCTGACGGGCGGCTGATCTGTTAAATGATAATGATTAGGATTTAATAGGCTGCAATGCTTCGCGTGTCTACCAGATGGCATAAATTCATGAATTCTAATGCAGTATATATATATATATATACTGTGCAGTATTGCAGCCAGCGGGAATAAAATGCTTCAATCCCTGCCTGGAAAAAAATCAATGCACTCGGGCAGAAAACATTCACAAACCTCAATACACCCGGGTATACCCAATTCGTGGGACTAGCCGAGCTCGAATAAATGTGTCGCCAGTGTATTGGCTATGTATTGGCTATGTATTTTGTTGGCAACGGAGGACAAGGATTTTGCTGGCGACGTGGCTTTTATTGATGAGGTCAGTAGAACTTTATTTATTTTATTATGCTAGTTATGTGTTTAATAATGAGCAAATAATCTATTTCCCTATCTGGATAATAGTTATTTGGCACATTATTGTACTGTAAGTGTTGGTGGGGTGGGGTTGGATTTATGTATTTATTGTATAGGTCAGGTTTATTTTTTTACATACAGGGTTGGTTCCTTTTGTTCTGCGAGAGACTTCGGGAGACCACCTGCGGTATCCTCGGGCTTCTCACGGGTATCAGGCTGGCGGGTCCCGGGGGGCACCTGCGGGGAAAACCGTGGCCCCAGATCTGTGCGGGCACCGCGGAACCGTAGGGACCACCTGTGGGTCCCCAGACCCCCATGGGAACCACCGAGGCCCCTCAGACACCTGTGGGTCTGACCCAGGCCCCCAGACATCCCGGGCCTACCGTGGGGACCCAATTGTGACCCACGTGACCCCGGAAGACCACCTGGTGGGCCATGGCGCCTGGTGGGACCCACCAACAGGCCTCCAGACCCTGTTGAAACATGATGCTGGTAACCTGTAGTCTGTGAGGTGACCCGTCAGCCACCGGGGACTCACGTGGGCCTGGGTATGAACCCTGTATGTAAAATAATAAATCATGTTTTTATGGGGGGGCACAGGGGGTGGGTTATGTATTTAATATAATGATGTTTATTGTGGGGCAGTGTTTGTTTTTATTGTATACTGTATAGTATGTGTTAGGGGGGTGGTGTATTTAGCTATAAATATTTTTATCATTTTTGGACTTGCAACATTGGTACCAGCAGGCCTGCGGGTACCCCGCCGGACTCCCTCGGGGACATTAACGGGTCTGGAGGCCTGTTGGGGTCCCACCAGGCACCATGGCCCACCAGGTGTCTCCGCGGGTCACCATGGGCCACAATTGGGTCCCAACGGTAGGCCCGCTGATTCTGGGGGCCCTGGATCAGCCCCCACAGGTGTCTGAGGGGCCTCGGTGGTTCCCACGGGGTCTGGTGAAAAAAGAAGACCCAAGAGAGACGGAAGGATTTCAAATAGAAGAAAAAAGACACAGACGTGATGTAAGGGTTTTTTACTTATGGTACCTGTGGATTGGTTTTTTCCTAGTTCCTAGTCGCTGGATTCAGTGAGTGGGCATCTAATGGTGAGAAAACAAAAGAAAAGTTTATTATTTTTACTTTTACAGGTTTTTTGGATTTTTGATTCATGTCTTTATTTTTTCAGTCCCATTTAATGCCTGTGAATGTAGCTATGTATATACATACATTCACGGACACTGAATGAGTGTATTCTATGGAATTTTTGTATGTAAATGCATTGTATTTTATGCTCTATTATTGCCCCTGTATGTTTGTTGTTTATCTATCTATAAGGATAACATACAGGGATATATTGAATTTTTTTTGCTAATGTTTATGTTCTTTTCATGTAGGCTAATTTATTTTCAGCTTATTTTATCATTGTTGTGAATAGTGTAATTGTATTAGTTACAGGTTTTTGTAATGCTATTTCTGGTAGTTAGATTAGAATGATGGTGGTTACTTTAAATTAGAATTTTTTGGCAATGGTTTGGCTTTAGGAATTGAATAGGGAATTGTATAATTGATTTGTATTGTATTGAATTTGTTTGAGGAAATGATTAATTGATTGATGCTTATTGTTGATGTTGCTTAGTTTCATTTGATTTTCATGATGGCATGGTGGTTAGGGGACATTGTTCATAGTGTATTTTATTGTTACATATATTTTGCATAGTGTTACATGATGCACAGATTAATTGCATCATGTACACACTCCATACATTGTGTGACATTTCATATACATTTGTGTAGCTGCGCTGTTTTTGGTTTATATTTACCAATCGATGCTGGATGTTTGTAACTGCAATGTGTGTGATTTAAGATTAAGAATTCATGTTTTGATTTATGATGTTTTATGTGTTTCATAATGGGCAAATGATATATATTATCCATATCTGATAATAGTTATTTGCACAATATGTACTGTATGTGTTGGAGGGGAGGAGGGCGGTAGGATGTATTGAATGTATTGGTCCGGTTTATTTTTTTACATACAGGTTTGTTCCTTTTTGCGAGAGACCTCTGAACCACCTGAGTATCCTCGGGCTTCTCACGGTACCAGGCTCATGGTCCACGGGGAACACCTGCGGGGAAGAACCGGTGGCCACACATTGTGGGGGCCCGCGGACCTGTAGGGACCACCCTGGGTCGCCAACCCCCGTGGGAACCACCCGGCCCCTCAGACACCTGGTGGTCTGAACCGGGCCCCCAGTCATTCGTGGCCCTACCGTGGGGACCCAATTGTTGCCCACGGTGGACCCGCGGAGACCACCTGGTGGGCCATGGGGCCTGGTGGGACCCACCAACAGGCCTCCAGACCCTGTATATTAAACAAGTTCTGGTAACCTGTAGGTCTGTGAGGTGACCCTTCAGGCCCACCGGGACTCACATGGGCCTGGGGTATGAACCCTGTATGTAAAATAATAAATCTGTATTTATGGGGGGGAACAGGGGGTTGGTTATGTATTTATAATAGAATTATTTTTATTGTTGGGCTGTGTATTGTTTTTATTGTGGGTACTGGGGTGGGGGAGGGGGGTATTGGCCCCAAGGGTATGTGGGTAGGCCTCCCAGCTGGGGTAGTGGGTGAGGGTGGTTAGGCCTCATGGGTGGGGGGTTAGTGGGGGAGGTGTTATGTAGGCCTCCCGAGTGGTGGGTGAGGGTGGGTTAACCCCTTACTGACTATAGCGGTTAATAACCGCTATGGTGATTAAGGGGTATGGGGACATTACTTTGGCTATTGTGATGTTTGTGCATGTTTTGCAGCACCGGAGGGCATGGGCAGGATGAAGATGAGGATGAAAACGGCTTTCATCTCAAAGTAAGTAGTGTAATATGTTTTTACTGTATTTATTGTTATTTATATATATTTAAAATGGGCAAATGCATTATATCCATATGTGGATAATAGTAATTTTGCCCATTACAGTACTGTATGTGTTAGGGGGGGGGGGATGTGTGTTGTTTATTGGGGGCAGTTGTCCCCAATAAACATGCTAATGTGCCTTAACCCTCATTGCCTTAGCGGCTATCCGCTAAGGTAATGAAGCTGCATTAATGTAAATTTTAATAATAGTGTGCGGGATCAGGTGTCCCCTGAGCTGAACCGCATTGATTTCTGCCTCAGAACCCCCTGCTTCCCGAGTTACAGGCCCCGGTTTGAGGCATCGTTGCCAGTGTGGGCGCCATCTTTAGAGCCCACGTCGCTTCCTTGGACGCTATAAAGATGGCGGCGACACTGGCACCAATGCCCCATACCGGGGCCTGTAACTCGGGAAGCAGGGGGTCTCTGAGGCAGAAATCAATGCGGTGCAGCTCAAGGACCCCCTGCTCCTGCACACTATTATTAAAAATACATTAAGCCGCTTCATTACCATAGCGGCTATTCGCTACGGTAATGAATTATTGTTTATTGTTATGTGTGTTTTAATACTAGTGTAAGATGTGCAGGGGGTCTCCTGAGCTGAACCGACATTGGTTTCAGCTCGGGACCCCCTACTTCAAGAGATATAGGCCCCTTATGGGGTGCCGGTATCCCCTGCAGAATTTAAATGTCGCGTACAGTGACGCGGGAGCTTTAACTGCAGGGGATACCGGCACCACATAACGGGCCTGTATCTCCTGAGTAGGGTTCTCGACCTGAAACCAAAGCGGTTCAGGTCCTGAGAACCCCTGCTCATGTACACTATTATTAATGTATTTTTTTTTGTGTATGATCGCCTGTAACAGCCTTGCATGCAGATGCAAATCTCCATGCAAATGTTACATGCGGCTTATTATTCTATCACTAGTGACGTAAAGGTTAAGAACGCTATCAGGGGGGCTAAAGCATCACGTACGCTGTGGCTGTTCTGAGCTATTTTGAGCAGGTACGTAAAATGGGCTTAAGGCCTTAGTGAATCGCGTACCCGGCTTCACTTTTTAACGAACCTGCTTTTTTGGCAATTCATAATGCAAAGCCTTGAGCTTAGTGCATAGCCTCAAGTCCGCAAAGAGAGGAAAGAACAAAGGGAGTATACACACACACACAGACTTGATTCCAAACGAGTTCTGATCAGTGGAACACTCATTAATGTCTATCCCCAGAATTAATTGTTAAGGTAAAGTATTTTGGACGGGTTTTCGTTCCTAAAAGGATGTGTTTTTGGATTTGGTTTTACCCAAACTTAATTGCTTGGTTTTGGTGTGTGATATAATGGCACAATAAAGGCAGGAAAATCTATAAAGTTTGAAACGTGCTTAAAAGAAGTATAAAATCACAAACTGAAAACTTAAACTAAATCAAACATTTATGGCAACTCTTAACGTTGTCATCTCCACTAGTATCATACATTATAGTAAAGCAGTTAAAATTCCGAGCATTATTAAAACCTACTCTCTGATTGGATAATGCCCGGAATTTAATCAATCAATCATGCCCGTATTTTAAGCAGCTTGCAATTTTTAGTTTCAATGTATTTATTTCCAGCCAATCTGTTTTCAGAACAGCTGAGACGACAGGGCCAGGGGATTTATCTGAATGAAGTATAGCAGCTCTGAGACAGTGGCAGGGGATTGGGTCAGGAAGTATCAGCCCGGGTTGACTCCTCCTCCCGCCCCCCGAGTACTGAGATTGTTCTGAGCAGATTGCGTTGATTGTGGGGAGATAGTCTGACAAAGTTTAGTTAAGTGTGCTGCACTTTTTGATTGTGGTGTGTGGTGGTGTTGTTGCTGTTGTAATTGTGTTAGGCAGCAGTTTGTGTTGTGTAAGTGGCTTGTGTTGTGTGTAGTCTGTATGGTGTGTGTTTAGTGCTCCTTTGTGTGTGTTGCTTGTGTTTGTGCTGTTTATGTGTGGTCTATGCAGCAATTTGTGTGTGTGTTGTAGATGTCGGTGCTGTTGTTGTTATAGAGCTCTAGTGTGTGGTTGTGTGTGTGTGTTGTCAGTGTCGCAGCAATGCTTATCGGTTGTACATGCTGTTTATACGCAGCAGAGTTTGTGTGTGTAGAGCTGGCTGTGTTTGTTTATGTGTATAGCGTGCTGTGTTTTGTGTGGTGTTAAGCTGCTGTGTTTGTGTGTATGTGGTTGTTGTGTGTGTATGTTGTTGTGAAAAGCCCCTTTTTGTAGCGCTGACGTTCTTTGTTCTGGTTCTCCGACACAGTCCTTCTATGTTATCATTATAGCTAACAAACAGACATGCAAAGTATTCCGTTCTTCACTCAGGCTTCTGCCTGCTTATTTCATCCAAGTAAGGTACTGCAGCTTTACACATGTGTAGGCAGGGAGGCACTCACGACATTTAACCTTCAGCCGTTTTATCATCATGTGTTATAGCATTTCACACAGTGTCAACTTTTTTTCACATAAATTCAAAGGCCCAGCGTTGACCTTCGTTCACTTAACTTGCAACACTTTGAACTTTATGGTACTTCTTATGCCATGTATTTTCTCACGACACACTCTCCAGAATTGGGATTTTCCCTTTGGGGCAATTATATGGTAGTTAGAGTGAAGCACTGATTACCTGGAGCACCTTCACCTGATGGTGCTCTCACTAACTCCAGCTGTACCCTGTGGCATTTTACCTTTGCAGTCGGCAGACATGTAGTCTTGGACCTCTCTCTCCTGAGCCTACATTTTATTCAGGCGAAAGTACCGCTGGAAACCAGTGACGATTTCTCAGGGTTGATAGCGAATCTGTTCTGTTCATCCTAGTCAGAGACTGGATTTTATAGTTGCTCCTTTCATAATGAGGAAACTGTTTCGTACCATGCGGGGCACGGTTTAGTGATTGGAAGAAGAACACAGGCTGCTTTTATTCCGACATTAAACTGACGAATTTTCACTCACTCTGTAGGCAGCCTGTATGATAGTTGCGGCGCGTTTACGCCGATAATTTTCTCTTTCCTTCTTCCTTGGATAGAGCTTTGCAGCAGTGCTTGAATTATTCGAAATTGCTTTTCTCCTTTTCAATTACGTTAAGTTCCTCGCCCCGACCGGAGAATTCGTTTTGGCATACATCTCGCAATTCTGTTCTCAGAGCGTCCATGTCTTCTCTTGGTTGCTGGCTCTGAGTGTGCATCAATGCATTCTGTAGTGCTTCCTGCACTTCTAATTTTTCCTGAGTCAACTGTTTTTTCACTTTTTGCCTGTGGTCAGTCAAATCTGAAGTTTTTATTTCAGACTCTCATTTTCTTGCGTTTACATGCAAAGTATTACGTTGTTAACTCAGGCTTCTGCCTGCTTTATTTTCATCCAAGTAAGTACTGCAGCTTTAACATGTGTAGGCAGGAGGCACTCAGACATTTAACCTTCAGCGGTTTACTCATATCAGTTATAGGCGTTTCACACAGTGTCACTTTTAAGAATAAAAACCAAAAACATATAAAGAAATCCTATCCCTTTCAGCGGATCTAACTACACATCAGAACAGTCTCTAACTGGTGCTGGGCCCAACTAACCTGGTCCCCAGCTTAAAACAATGCCCTCACTCATTCATTAGGGTCACTAGATACAGCATAGTCTTTTAGCAACAGGAGGTAAACATTGTTTGTGCTTATCTGTTCGTGGTGGGAACTCGGTCCCAAGTGTCAGGCAAATCCTCTGGTACTGTGATACTTGGAGGGGCCGTCCACCCCGAAAATGGATACAGGGGAAAAGCACGCGCATACCCCGAGCCTCCAGGCTCTAAGAGAGAGACTGAGAAAAGCAAACCTCTCTGCTCTTAATACCTGTGCAAGTGATTAGAAGAGCATGTGAGGGAGAACTAGACACATTGTAGACTGTGGTCTGGATTCCATCCCCCAGCAGCCTGAGTTATAATGGAAGCTGTGAATGATCATTTTTAACACTATCTCGCACTTTCTGATCTAAAACGGGGCAGAAAGCTGCTAATATCTTTGGACTATGTCACAGTGTGTAGAGCTGCTGTGTTTGTGTGTAGAGGTGCTGTGTTGTTGTGTGGTGTGCTGTTGTGTGTGTAGCAGCACTTGGTGTTTAGATCTGTTGTTGTGTGTGTTGAGGCTGCTGGTTGTGTGTGTGTACCCAGAGGGGGGGCAGTCATTGGTGTGGATAGAGAATATCTGCAGTTGTAAGCGTATTATAGGTGGTTTCATGATTTACCATTTCATTTTAATAAAAAAAAATCTATATAACTATACAAAGTGCTATTATTTTGAAAAAAAGTCTATATTTAGCCCTATAATACTAAAATTCCCTCAGAGCAGGGCATTATTGGCCATTAATGCCCTGTTCTTCTGGGATTATTACTTAAGTATAAACAGTGTTTAAACAAACTGTCGATATTACCTAATATTAACAAAGAAGATGTGCTGCAATCTGCCAACTGGCAATTCACTTATCATGTAGTAATGCAACAGTTGTTAAACCAGTGGTGGGATTCTTGCAGTGTTGCACTGGTTATTGCGAACCTTTACTAAAATTTCCCATGTTCACAGAACCGGTTGCTTAACTTGGAGGCGGGCGGCGTCTAACAGCATCTTTTCTCGCTTGTTCATCTGAATCAATATGGCGTTGGCCACGTTGCCATGCCAACGGGAACGCTGCTGATTTAGTCTGCATCACCTGACGTCCATTGCTCAACGACCACATGGAGTTAAGGCGTTGCGTTGTCATGGCAACGGACATAATGTGATGCGGTTCATCAAGTGGTGTTCCAGTTGGCTAGGCCAACGTTGCCGCTCCACCCCATATTGATTGAGATTAAAGACGCCCGCCGAACAGGTAAAGATAAGAACGGGTTTATTAAAAAAATGTTGAATCCCACCACTGGTTAAACCAACGGGAAATAAAATAATTTGGCTAATATACACTACTACGGTCAGAGTTTGATGGCAAAAGCTGTAGCTGTATGTCGAAACATTGGTGTAACATGGTAAAACAAACTTATAATTATTTGTCTGGTATATCTAACAAAGCATACATGTTGCAATTCTGTATGAAAAAGACTTTACCAAACACTGGTGTAAGAACTAGAAATTGACTAGTGTAGTGTATTAACTAGCAGAGTACAGTATATAGTAGAAAGACGTTTGAACAGTGAGATGCTGCTTGTATATGTGGCCTCCATTAGTACTGTTAAAACATGTAATAAGTGTAAATATCATTAAGAATTTATATAGAATTGTAGAGAAAAACAGAGTATTAAAGTCTAAGGGCTCAATCTAATAGGTTGATAACTAACTCGTTGACCATTTGGGCCTTCTCAAACAAGTTGACGTGTGTACTTTCTGAAAGTTCCGAAAACTCGCTCGGAAGTACTGCCTCCCGATCGGTAGGATTCCCTCTCGGACAAACGTTGTCGTGTAGTAGCTCTAAAACTCATTTCTTGTGAACTCTATAACCTTATTCAGTGCTCTGCGATTCTCATTGAGCAACTTGCAAGCAACTCTGAGGTTCTCATTCGCCAACCTTGAGGTGGCGAGATGGGATTTGCGTGTATGGCTTTGCAAGAAAACATTTATTTTTACCTCATCAGATTGAAGCCGGGAGTCTCCAGACTGACACGCATTAATACCAGTTCGGAGACACCTGCTTCAATCCTATGTAATCACAATATGCATTTACAGGCAGCTTCTATATATATATATATATATATATATATATATATATAGATATATATATATTAGCAGAATAAATGAGTCGTTCTTCATATTAGGATGCCTTTTTTTATTTGAACAACAATTTATGTCATAGGACAAGCTTTCGAGAGTTCTCCTCTCTTCCTCAGTCTACAATACTTATTAACAAACGGCTATTTCCTAATAAATTATATATATATCATAATATATATATACACCTACTGATATACCGGGCGTTGCCCGGAGTTCATTTTCCTCTCCTCTCCCCCGTTCACATTTCCGTTCCCCCCCCCCGTTAAGATCTCTGTTCCCCCCCCCCCCTTGACAACTCACATCAGTGTCCCCCCTGCACACAAATTCCCACCCAAAGGAAAGGTTTGCAACAGTTCCTGCAGCCGTGGCAAAGGGCTTCACGGTATGCCAAGGGCTGCGCTAACTTCGCTTAACACCCGCTTTGCATACCTGACCAAGCCCCCTTGCACGGCGGCAGGGAACCTCTACCTTTCTCCAGGATGAGACCGGACATCTGTAGCAACTGTTTATATACATTCCTGACATTTAGCACTTTCCCCAGATCGGTTGTCTTTTGAAGCCCCGGACTTTTTCAGGACACACTGGAGTCAGCTCCACAGGGATTCTCAGAAGTCCGGGACTTGCATTAGACTGCATGACTCATCCCTGATCATAGAATGACAATAGTGAATGCTTAATGTATACACTGTCCTGCGCGTCTGAAATGTAAAGTCCCAGTTCCTATAATTTTAAAACACTAAACCCAGCTATTATAATTTATGCTTTAAATAATGTACAGTCTCATAACTAAAGAACACAAAAGGAGGGGGGATCGGGGGGATGGGAGGGATGGTGTAGTGATCACAAAAGTCATACTAATGGATTAACAGCGTTGAAGGTAGTGTAAGCCCTAGACCCACCATTACCGAGTAGGCTTCCAAATCTGGAGGACTACTCGTACAATAGCCATTTTCAGGCCGGGCCAAGGACAGAGACTTGATTGAGTCCCATAAAGGGAGTTATACCGTTTGTCAGGGCGTCTAAGCATGTAAAACATATCATTGTTGCAAACACATTTTGCTAACCATGAGCAATACTCATCAATTTGTGTGGGATCTAGACTTTCATCAATTGCGATTCTCAGCCTACACTGTAATACTATCTTATTCACCTGGTAATTGTGGTAAGGATACATTCGGTAGGACAAATAGACCATTACCATAGATCTGTGTCTTGAACACGCAGACATCCATTAGAAACACTATACTGAAGCCCAGTGTGCGACCATTCACACAATTTCAGAACAGTTGAGGTCCACACAGTTATGCTAATTCATGGGGATATACCAACCTTCAACATGCCTAGTGAGAGGGGGTTAAAACTGGACAAAATTGCTGCTCCGCCATTTGTAAGCTGAATTAGATTTTATAAGTTAAAAAAAAACTAGAATCCCAATAGGGCTCAATGAGGGCTGTTTATATACACCCCGTTCATTGAATTCCATCTTCCATTTTTATTTTATCACATGTATCACTACTTTGATCATTTATTTATATATTTGCCTAAAACCAAACGTTGTTTGAGTGTGTCCCACTTATTGGTCTGTACCCCAATTGTTGCACCTATTCATTTATATTTATTCATTTGTACTTTATTATGAAAGATTAATGCTCTGCCCAGCTTAGGCTATTCCATTGACCCGCTATGTGAGGCACTATCTTTCATGGTTATTTGACTAAATTGCGTGATGTATACGAAATTATCGAAACTCTGTTGACTATATAACGTAGGTTATAAACCACGCTTTTAGGTTTATGTGTGTATGTGTAATTTCTATTATAATTACGTCAAATATACTCTTGTATATAATGTAATGTAATTAAGACCTTGATGTGTATATATATTACACTTTTTTTACTTTCATTTTTATTCTGTTCCTCACTATATTTTTGTGACAATTGTATTCCAACACAGGGGTACCACAATATCTACATCCTAAGGTAATGCATGTATAAGACTCTATATCAGGACTAATGTTACCTAATTTATACGTTTATTGGGATTGCTATTCCCCCATGTAACGGCCACTGTTGCCTTTAGATGCTTTTATCAGCGTCTATTTGCACTAGCTTTTTGACTAAGCCACATCTGCGCACTGGCTGCTTGTTCTCCGGTTGTTGCGTCAATGAGCATGTAACTCAGTCTAACTTCGGATTTTTTCTAAGTTCTCCCCGGCATGCGCTACACATTACACTCGCGCTCAAGTGGATTACAGCCTTATACACCTCAAGATGGGTTGTTATCGCACTCTAAGTTGGCGCTCCATAGAGGTTCTTACTCAAGATTATATGGGTGTCCATTACTTTTAGCTTAGTTTATTGTGGTTTGCGGTGCGCGTATGGCTACTCATGCGCATTAGCGCATACACTGATTATGCATCTGAGCGACGGAGGGGTATAAAAACGCTCCGCTTTCCCCCCTACTAGCATAATTGTTTCCCGACGAGCTCCATAGTGGAGGGAACCTCGGTTTGGGAAGGTGCAATGTTGTCATCGTCTCCTACTTGGAGCTGTTTATGTTGTGTGTTGTAGTTCCTGTTCGGTACGTGCAATTGTTGTCCATTCATCCTACTTGGAGCTTTTAATGTAGTGTTTGTTAGTCTCCCGTTTTCAGCCTATATAGTTTCATGACACTATGTCATATGTATAGCTTAGTGGCGTAGTCCAGGAGGTCTGTTGTCATCTCTCCACCTAGTTTACAAATTGCCTTGCAGGCTCCTCTGCTGTTAGTTATTTTGCTGCTCTGTTAGCTGCTCAATGAGTGTCATTTATTGGGTTTTACACTCATGGTGCTAATCACCCCTCACTCTGGTGAATTTGAGTATACTATTGGTCTCTTGAATAGATATATCATTAACTAGTGGGCACATCCAATTCATTCTATGTAACTAACTTCTTCCTCATGTTGTTTACAATTTTTTTTATTATTTGTTCGTTAGCTGATACAGATGGGGTTTTCCACCTGACTAATAGTACTTAGTCCCCCCATTCCCTACCATATTACACATTGGTAAAGAGGGCTCTTCCATCAGAATTATTTAGGTGACCTAGGTGACTAAGGTATTGTTGAATTTTTAATTCGCATTTTAATCCACGTTACAACACTACTATTGGTAATAATGTTTTATAGTTAATCATGAAAAGTATATTTTCTTATGTGTGTGAGTATATAGTGGAAATTCTTTAGGATCAACCATGTGTTTCCATTCTTTGTTGTTTCTGAGTCCATAACTATACTGGATTACATGTTTACCCCCTAGCACTCTGCAATGCTACCAAAAATTAGAAAGTTAGGCCCTTCCTATCAAAAAGTTTGTAGTCTATAAGTGTGGGCTTGTACATGTGGTTTTGTGGTTTTAACTTTCCTCCCCCTGTCTGGTCTGCGTGTTTGAGGCCGGCTGCTCAATGCTTTCAATACCGGACTCAATTATACTCGATAAAAAAAGAATAAAAAACAAAAAATACAACCAATAAATTAAACAAAAACCTTCACCCCTTTCCCTACCCCCCCCCCCCCCCACCCCCCCACCATCCGCGCTCCCTCCCTCCCCCCCCCCCCTCCGTCCCCCCCTCCCACCCTCCCCCTCCGTTCCCCCCCCCCCCCTCCGCTCGCCCCCCTCCCGGTTTCTCCCCCGCCCCGTTTATCTCACCCCCTATCCTCCCCCCGCCTCCCCCCTCATTCCTCCCTCCCTTGCCTCCCACCGTCAGGTGCACTTTTCCAATGACCTAATGAATGATGAGACCACATTATACACTGTTTGCAATCGGCATCTTTTCCGTGACGCGTCAGACCACTAACCAATGTTAACCTTGCGGTGAAGTCCTTTTTCCCCTGGTCTTTGTCTGCGGTTACAGACACAGGTGATGACAGAGTTGTAAAATGCCGGGCACGACCAACATAACACACAGGCAACGCTTATCCAATTAACCCTTGAAATAGTGCTGAGAGGGCCCCTTATTCCTACGGTGCGCATTTTGACATATTATTATCACCTTAATATAGGACTGCAAGCCACCAATGTATCTCAGTTTAGCGCATGTTGCGTCCACTTATCCTAGTCCGATGCCACAGACAAATTCTAATGTCATGTACAGGCGCTCAACCTGCAGTAGGCTGCAGAGCTGGACACTCACATTCTATATTATGATCAGGGGACCCATGCTACAATGGCTTAATACAGTCATTACAATTATATTACTCTCGCCCCCTTATACCAGCGGTGGGAGCAGACACCGGCAGTTTGACTACATTTGCAAGTACTTGTTCCCTGATTGATTGCAGAGCTGATACTCACATTCCCCATCTGGTTCGGGGCAAACCAGCGGGCCAAATACCTTAATTAAATGGCCTGGTACCCTTCGCCATCACATACATACTACACATCACACACACAAATCTAACGTGCAGACAGGCAAGAATATACTAAACAAACATAATCTAAAAAAAAATTTTAAATGAAAATAAAAAAAAAAAAAAACAAAATTAACAAAAAAAAGAAGCAAAAAAAAAAAAAAAACAAAAAAAAAAAGAAAAAAATTACAAGACCAAAAGTCAGTAGGGTATACCATAAACCCCTGATGGTACTAATGCCAGGTGGGCCTCGTCGCCATTCGCCACGTTGTGGGCGAATTTGGCATTAAACTGGTTCGAACAGGCCGCCGGGCATCGACGCAATGTGTGGGGGGAGAGGGGGCTGGGTGAAAATTTGGGGGTAGTGGGGCTGGTGTAAATACGTGGGGGGAGGGGGTGGCTGCTGGGTGAGATGTGGGGGGGGGCAGGGTTGAAGAGGGGTCTGATGTTGCGGAGATTTGAGGGGTGTGGGTTGGTGTGGCTGGGTGCGCTTGGGTTGTGATTCATGCCTTTGGGGTTACTTGTTTTTTGTTTTCGTTTTATGATTTATCTTTTTTTCCTCCGTCTTTGCCTAATCTCTCGTTGTCCCACTTTTTCGCATCTCTTTCTCTTCTCCCCTGCCTTCAAGCTTCTTTCTTTGTCTACCCCCTTCTAATATTTCCTCTCACACTCTCCTCTCTTTTTCTTGTTCTCTCCTTTTTTATCCCTCCTTGTTATTCACTTTTTCGTTTTTTCCCCCCCTCTTCCCGAATCATCACCCCCCCGGGCGACCAATCAATACCTTGAATTTTTCTTTCTTGACTTCTTTCGTGCCTCTTGATGTATTCTTTCATTTTCGCCTCTTTTTTCTATTTTTCTCTTTCTTTTTTCTTCTATTTTTTTTTCTCTTCTTTTATTGTCCTTTTCTGGCTTTTATTCTCTTTGTTTTACTCTTTTTTTTTTTATGCAGGGGGACTGGGGGTGGATGGGGGTGCGTGGGTGGCTGGATTGAATGTGTGATTGGGAGGGACTCTGGTCTTTACCTACCCCCCTCCCCACCCCACACTGCCAGTCCGTTTCACTGAATTCCAACGTTTAAACAAAAACATAGATATAATACATACACATGTAACATATAGAATACATAAACATAACCAATCTCCCCTCTTCACCTTATCCACCCCCCCCCCCCCCCTTGTGAGGAGATAATCTTTTACTAAAAAAATTGCATCCCACACTACTCGGGGGGAGAGGGGGTGCTTGATGACTAGGGGAGATTCAAGGGTGCTGATCAAGGGGTGCTCGGTCAGATAATGAGTGGAGTTAAATGAGATGGTGATGAGGGGGATGTTTAAATGAGATGGTTGAATGATGAGAGGGGTGGGAGATTAATGAGGGTAGGGCAGGTAGTGGTGGCGTAAAGGGGGTGAGAGGATGAGGATTGGCGGTCTGAGGGCAGTGCGCTTGCTGTGCCGTGCCGCACGTGCAGTTCTATGTTGGCTGAGGTTAGGCCGCCTTTCCTATAATGGTCCGCGCACGGCAGGTGGACCTTGGAACCGTCCGACAAGTGGGGGAATGATGCAGGAAAGATAAAGATTTTTACGCCACTACCCCCACTGAACATGTGTGTGTGTGTGGTGGGGTACGTACAATGTTAATAAAGATTTAGTAAAGCATTTCTTTTCTTTATTGTATTTCAAACGTCTTTTATAACACACTACACACACAGTACCAGTCACTCGCTCACGCATACACAAAAAGAAGCAGCGAGTCACGTGCACGCGCCTTTCGCTGGGCGCACACACTATAGAACTGCCCTTAGAATTTATAACTTGGTCAAACAGTGTGTGTTTTTTAAATGTACGCATGTGCCCACATACCTATGCCCTTAAGTCAAATTCGAAGTTTGTCACATTCGTGTGGGCTATTTTCACTCTAATTTTGCCACACTGTGCTACATTGACAAAAATAGTCTGCCCATCACCTGTACTAAACAATGGGATAACCATTTACTTAACTACCCCTAAGCGAACAGCATTTAAAAAAAGCATTGTGGGTATGATAAAGTAATAAATAATTAATTAAATAAGTCACAATTTTTTTAATTTTTTTGTTAACAAAAGTTCCTATTCCATCAGATATTACAAGCATTTTCTGACTATAACAAGTCTAATCTGATTCCTAACAATACCTAATTAGTGAGTACTACTGTTAGTAGTAAATTCCTTTCTCAATGAAGTTAACAAGTGGTAGAGAGGAGCAAAAATATTACCTTCTAGGTACCTCCTAGACGAGGCTGTCAAACCAGATGTTATAACAGAACTTCAGTGACCTAAAAAATTTTCAGTCAAACAAAATATAAAGTTGGGGACGAAGCACGAACAATGTACATGAGCTTGTGGAAGATACTGTAAAATGTTGAACTCCCGTATAAACCCCCCATTATTTATTTTATTTATAACAATATTTTACCATAAGTACACATTGATAGTTACCTCTCATTTCTCAAGTTATGTCCTTGGCACGAGTTAAAGAAGACAAATAACAACATGGTGTTACAAGTCCATTACATAATGAACAGGGTGAATCATTATATCCAAGACATTGCGTGAACAGTTATAAAGAAATATATATTATGAGCGTCTGAAACAGTTTGTGACAGACCAGTTGAAAATGTGAGACAGCCTCTAGATTTGACAAGACTTAAACTGTTGTGATGTGAAGTCTCTGGTAGGTTGTTGCCAGTCTTTGGGGTGCCGGTAGGAAATGAGGACGTCCTGATGACTTTGTTGATCCCTATGGGACCATGACGTCTTTTGGAGTCTGATCTCAGGTGATAAGTGCTGCCAGTGTGTAGGGGTGAGGAGCCTTTTTTCAGTTAGCTGGGTAGCTTGCCCATGAAGAATTTAAGGCAGACATGAAAGGTGAACTTTGCGGACTTAGACTCTAGTGTTGACAATCTAGTTTTCGCTTTGAGCATTTCGCAGTGCTTTAGTGGCTTTGTAGTTGCATTGAGAACAAAACGACAAATTGATTGTAGAGGGTGTCAAGTTTTGCTAAAGTGGTTTGAGGTGCCTAGCCATATGACTATGTCTCCATCGTCAATAATTGGCTTATCATTGCTGTGGCGATACGCATTTCGACCCGGAGACTTAGGGAGGATTTGTTCCTGTAAAGTACCCCTAGTTTTAGCGAGTCTTGGTTGTAGGGTATCAATATGTGTCCTTCCACCCAGAATTTATGAGGAGTCACAACCATGAATCCCTAGGTTAGTTAAAATGCTAGTGAAAGTGTTAGGGTGTCGGTGTTAGCGTTGGTTCTAATCAGGAGCTCAGTCACTGAGCTTTCAACAAAACCATTTAGTAATATCCTCAATCCCAAATACCATTGGTAAAAACCAATCTTGTCAGTGTTTAAAAACAGTTTGTTTGAGAAATCCATTTTTCGATTCTCAAAAAGTCAGACATGACAGTATTGTGTTTGAAGTGTTCAGAGGCTTATGACTGTGTGCATATAGGATTGTGTCATCTGCATACTGTGTATTGAGCTTCTTACAGCTGTGGGAAGATCGATATGACACTGATAAGAGTAGGGTCCCCAGAACAGAGCCTTCGGACGGGACCCCCAGGTGATATCCAGGGTTGGAGTTAGCTGATGATGGACACATGTTGGTACTTCCTGATAGGATGACTGAACAATTTAAAGCATGTTTCCGCCATTCCAGAGTCTCTGGAGTTTTGTTAAGCATGATAGCATGATCAACTGTGGTCAAAACCTTTGCAAAATCTAGTGAATACTGCACCAGTTAGTTTCCCCGTTCATTCCACACTGATTTCATTCATTGATAAACTTTTAGCAGGATAGTGTCGTGGAGTGGTTTGGACACGAAAGCCAGATTGGAATGGCTAGGAAAACTTTTGTTTTGGGTTATAATATGAAATCGCTTAATGTTGGGAGTGGCCACATGTTTCCTTGACTTTTGGTAGAATTGTGGAGAAGTGAATTGGTCTGTAGTTTGAGACATTTTGTTTTGTCCCCACAACAGAATTTAACCTTTCAACCCCTTGACCTTACACCTCTTATATCATACCAAAGTTTTCTGAATGCTCTCTGGAATATCATCCTGAATGGCCATCCTCCGACTGAAACTACCATGGCAAAAAACAGAGCTCCTTATACTACCTCCTCCCAAACCTGCCCTACTAAAATCCTTCCACATTGCTATTGGAAATACATCATTCACCCAGTAGCCAAGCACGCTCCTAGGGATCACACTTGATTCCTGCTCTCTCATTCTCCTCTCATTTCCAATCAAACTGTTTTCTAAAACTTGTCGCTTTTTTCCTCCCTCCACAATATCACAAAGATCGGCCCTTTCCTCTGTTATCTCAACTGCCAAAACTCTGACTCAGGCCCTCTTCTCTTCTCTCACGTCTGCGATTACTGGCAACCTCCTGCTGCTGTCCGTCCTTCCTACATCTCCACCTGTCCCCCTAACCTCTATCTACACAACTGCTGCCAGAAATCACTCACTCTTTCCTAAATCTGTCTCACGTCTCCCCTTCCTGAAATCCCTCTCCTGCTCTTCGCGATTAAATCCGGTATCTCACCCTCAATTCTACGGCTCCACTTTTTAAAAAGCTTTACAGTGGCTTCTGCCCCTCATTACATCTCAGCCCTAATTCCTCGCTTGCACCATCACGACTCTTTTGCGTCTCCTCAAGGATGTTCTTCTTTCTACCCCCCCTTTGTTCTAAAGCCTCTCTCCCCTCTAAAACTTATCTCACTTCTGTCCAATGAGGGGGCACACCTCTTGGAATCCTTCCCCTCATACCCAACTAGCCCCCTCGCTATCCACCTTTAAGACCCACCTTAGACACATCTGCTTTAAAGAAGCATATGAGTAGCACTGGATAATCATGGACACATTACACAAAGCTTGGCCCCTGCAGACGCACTACTAGTATTCCCTCCTACTGTCTCTGTACGTTCTCTCCCTACCTACAATTAGATGTAAAGCTCCTCGAGCATGGACTCCTTCCTTATGTTACTTTTACAGTATGTCTAGCACTTATTCCCATATCTGTATTTCATATTTGCTTATTATATTACATTATTACTACTGTGAAGCGCTATGTACTTTATGGCGCTATACAATAAAGACATACATTACATACATACATACTTCTTGGAGATTGGGACAACTCTGTGCAGTTTTCCAGCTCGTAGGAATATGGCCTGCCCGACAGGATAGAGTTGACTATGAGGAAGTATTTGGCAATGGCTGGGGCAACCAAGTCCTTAGGAACCTAGCTGTAGTAAGTCGGTCCATTCATTGGCTGCTTAGTTTACACAGGCGGCACAACACACTTTATTTGAGTACTGGCTCATTCCGCAAGCCGGGATATGTCCCTGGCTTGCGAGCCGCACTCCCCCTCAGCGTGATTGCTCGGTCACGTTTCATCTGGTGCTTGTGCCGCCTGTACCGCGTTAGCCCCAGGGCTCCCGAGGGTAGCCCTGGTGTCGCGAGGGATGTAAGTGACGTGGCGGGAACTTTCCTGGGGACCCGGCGGCCCCAGTGGAGAGAGGGGATCCCCGATCGGCGGGCCTCTCCTCCGAGGCTTCGGGCGCGCGCTCCGCACCCTCACGGAGCGCGCCAGGTATACTGCTGCGGCAAGAACGGGGCAATGCTCTATAAACTCTGCCCGCACATAGTTTTGAGGAGCGCATTGTATAATTCCTCTTCAGATTCTGGGACCAACATTGAAAATTGTGGGCATGTTGGAGGGGTGGGATTATAGGGGTACTCCCAGGATAAGAATTCAGTTTTGCGGGGGGCTGCGTTTCCTCTAATATTTAGTGGCCGCCCTCCAAAGTATCTTGAATGCATTTGCATGTCAGTGGGGTTTTCCAGAGTATATCCCCTAATATTGATATTACTTGGTTTGTTGATGGTTAGGAGCTGGAATATATTGTTGATAACCTTCCAGCAGTGTAGCTGGTTTTTATGTATTTTGGTGGCGATTGTCAGAAGTAAATATTGTGCTTTTGCATGCCTTGTTTGCTTGTGCACATGTTCCTTCATTCATCTGTGTGTATTGAGATCCTTGGTATGTCAGTCTACTTTGTATGCTTTTTTTCCACAAGCATCCCGACTGGTAGAGTGGCTATAAAGTCCATGTGTAACCTGGAAGGTGGGGCCCCCCGTACCCTATTTTGCGTAGTGGAGCAAAGGGTATCGCAGAGTTTTACAGTCACTCGGATTGGAATATTCGAGAGCTCAGAATCAGGGTCGGGAATTCAATCGATCTGTGCCATGGGCAGTTGGTAAGGTCATCCAAAGAAACTGTTTGGGTTTAAAGTTTTTAAATGTCTAGTGAGAGAACTTTAGGGCTTGAATGGGGCGTTAATTTTCCTTATCACAGTACACTATTGCATGTCACTGAAATATCAGTAAGGATGCCAGATGATTGATCTGCTGGGGTTTGAGGAGAGATCCAGTCTAGCAAGGAATGGTTATGCGATTTCAGTTTATCCTTGTGGGTTGGGAAATGAGTTGCGATAGGTTATAGTGACTTGAGTTGTATCTGGATTTTGGGTTTTTAGTTCAGCCAATTGAAGTGAAATCCCCCAAGAACTAGCAGCTCACACCTTCTCTTCAGAGAGAAATCGACCAAGAAATTGGTCTATCATTCATGGGATTGTAGAGGTTGCTTTGAGTGGGGCGGTAGATGCCAGCAGCAAGAAGGTGCTTAAAAGGGAGGCCAGATTGTGCCACTAGAATTATCAAAGAGGGTGGGCTTGGGTCAATTTAGCGTCTAAATGGTAATTTGTCTGCAATCATAAAAACCCCCTCCTCCTCTCTTTGACCTCGCTCTCCTAAAAATGAGTATCCCTGATGTCGATATTTGCATCAGGGTGGTTTAGGGAACCAATTTTTAGTAAGAACGCTGGCTTTGGTTTAATGGCATAGGCAACCATGCCCTTAGTTCGTCCCAGTTTGGCACAGGCTCCGGATGTTTATTGGGCCGACCGATAGCCCTTTTTTGGAATTGAAGTGGATTCCTCACGGGGCATTTTGACAGAGCTGAAATGGAGACCTGGGTTAGGTTCAATATCACCTGCTAAATAGAGTATAGTATAAGTAGAATTTGGGTAGTTTGTTTTTGCACGTTGTAGATCTTGGTGATGTTTTGCCATTTGAGTGAGAGGTGTTTGGTGTGCTGAAATTTTTAGAGTTCTCCCACCAACTTCAGTAGATCGTGAAAGGCTTTGGAGTAGTCCAGGGTGGTAGGGTGATGTTGGTGGGGCCATGATGGAGGAGTTTTGTAGTGGATAGGATGGAGTACATCTCCATGAGGCCAGGGAAAGAAAAATAGTTAAAATACATAGCAGTTCATGATGCTATAGTAGGCAGTGCTGCAAGGAGCTTGTTGTGAGATAGTCAGTGTGTGCAGACTAAACTGCAGGTGTGTGCCTGTTCCTTGTCAAATGTTTAGCTAGTATGTGGCAATGCTAGAGTCCAATTCATGGTTTCAGTGTATGTGCATCGCTTTTTGGGAGAGCCTGCAGTGAATAAGTTGTAAGGGTGGGGGGTTGAAATAGATCGAGGGCCACAAATAATTCTAAAAAGGTTATGTTAGAGAGCTGCGGATACTTACAGTAGCAACCCAACGAGTGCCAGAATTTCAGAATGCGAAGAATTCTTCACAAAGTTCATACCAGACGTAAATTATATCCAAACGTCTCAAGATGTGCAGCGAGGGACGAAACACGCCCCCAATGTACATTTTACTAACCGAGGGCTGGACTCGAGATCGTCGCATCATATAAGTACCGCCTCGCTCCGTGACGTGGACAAATGACTCACGGCTAGTTTAAAATCAGCTGTTGACCTCACAGATTCATTTGTAGAGAACCAAAGTTGAACTGTTGACTCCTTAACAGGCAAAGGCCCAAAGATAAATATTGGAACGGAGCAATTATTACAACACAGGTTATTGCGCAATGGATCCTAAAACCATAAAAAAGTCCATATAGTCATTAAGAGCAAATTATGTTATCGTGATCCCAATTTCACAATGCTCTGGGACTTTCGTTGAAAGTAGTCACCCCATCTGATTCCTAAAAAAAACGTGCTAAATCGCAAAGCCTTTAGAAGCAGAGAATCAGAGTTTTGTTTTGTATCATTACAAAATTCTCAGATAGTCATCTTTTTCCCTGCAATTCAGATCTATTATACAATCACACAATAATCCTCTGAGAGAAAAAACAACAAATTCGTCTCAGTTCGATCGACTATGTAGTTACGGCCATGTGGTCAAACACCCAGAAGGTTTCCAGAAACCTGGGGTTTGGGGAACACAACAATCCTCCTTGTTTCTTGATTGTCTGTTTTAAGCCCTCAATGTGTGCCACATCCGTTATTAATACACGTGCATACTCACAAATACATGATTTCCTATTTTGATTCCCTAATCACACTCTATTTCATGTTTCTTTCTTCCTCTTTTTCAGCAGTACCACCCAGGATACAATATGCAAGCAGTAGTTATGCTGAATAGTTTATATGGAACAGCGGCTAATGCTGGTGGAGACAGAAATTACTTCTGTAGGAATTAAGTGACAGCATCAAAACAGGTAGGCAAATGTTATCTTTTTGGCATATATTGATTGTCATGATAGCAGCTGCCAGGCTTTGTAAAAAAGGGGTCACCCCAGCCGGCAATTAACTGCAATCAGCGGGCGCGCCACAAGGGCTTACTGGAATCTGTGTATATGTGATCTGGCATTCCCCGCTGTATCAGAATTGTCCAGGTCTTATATTACTTCCCCATCATACCTGTTGTTATTGAATATATCCTATTATCCTGGATTGGATATTAGGGGTTAATGGGATCTGTTTATATGTTGAGCTGCATTCCCCCTTCAGCAGAATTGTCCCAGGGTTCTTTAGATGTATTTTCAGATTTCCCCACAGTACTGTGCTAATTGCTATGTTCTGTTTACATGGAGAAGGGGGAGAATGTATTTAATCCCTGACAATGGAATAAAGTGTAAAAAAATTATAACTTTCCGCTGCATACTGCTAGAACTCGTGATATTTGTGACACCAGTTAAATCCCACCTATAGCAGCTGCCGCAGGTATTGTTAACCCCTTCATAGTATAGAAAGTATGATTTCCTAACATGTAATAGTTTATGCCTATTTGTATTCAGAAAGGTTCAGTTCGAGTTACATTAGCCCTCTGATATGTTAATGAGGCAATCAAGGCTAGTCTTGTGGAGATAAGGGGTTAACCATGTATTTGTTTAATGTACCCCCATAGAATTACGCATATGTCTCTGTAATGTGTTTATGGCTAGAAGGTGACATTTGGATATCTTTTACATGCCAAGAACACATGTCCATAAGCATTTGTTCATCTGATCACTTACCTGGGAATATAGTTATGATTATCTCTGTTTTTCTATAAAGTTTGGATATACTGCACCGACACACTTTATTCGAGAGCACATACCCGGTATGTACCTGGCAGAACCTGGAATGCGCAACTCCTCAACCTCTGACAAGCCCCGTTGCAATTTGCCTTCCCAGCCGTGGGTTCAATCCTGGCTATGGGCGGCTGATCTTTTAACTGATAATGATTAGGTGTAATAGGCTGGCAATGCTTCGCGTGTCTACCAGATGGCATAACGTCATGAATTGTAATTCTTATATATTATAAAATATCTGTTGCAAGTAATGCAAAGCCAGCGGTACAATAAAATGCTATTTAAGGGGTTAATTGATATCTGAATGTAATTGCAATGTACTGCACCGACACACTTTATTCGAGCAAATACCCAGTATGTACCTGGCAGATACCTGGAATGCGCCGCTCCTCACCTCTGACAAGCCCCGTTGCGTTTGCCTTCCCAGCCATGGTTCATGCCTGGCTGACGGGCGGCTGATCTGTTAAATGATAATGATTAGGATTTAATAGGCTGCAAAAAAAAAAAAAGAAAAAATACGGCAAGATTCTCACCATAGAATTCCCATTCACTGGCGCCGGCGCCGGGCCACTACCAGTTCCAGTATTCTTGATCATAACGTTGACAGTTGGCAGCAGACTACTACTACAACACCTGTAGTCAGCTGATGAGGCTGGAAATCGCTTAGGTACATGCAAGCTTGCTCGAAACTCGCACTGAAATCTGGCTCGACTGCAGGTATATCTCGTGCGTGGACAGACAGCAAGGGTTTCACTGAACGGTGGAACCGTTATTGGAGCTGGTGCTGCACATGTGCTTGCCGCAGCGCTCGTCGTTTCTTAGTTGTTTTTTTAAACACGACCTTTCACCTTTTGGCCGTCTGCATGATCATAGATACCACGGAAAACCCGTGATACACACCAATAACCTACTCATAAATATTTGGGATCAATCGATTAAAACATGGATCGCTACATAACCTTTTCTTATTGCATGCTTCCACACATGAGGAGCTGGCAAAAATTTGTAAAAGTCATAGTTTTCGATAAAATACTGTAAATTTGAACAACTGTTGCCATCTTATCACTGCTTTTGCATTATCCGGCCCATATTAAACGTGTACGTTCTGTCGGGTTTTTGGAAACGGCGCTGCACTGGAACACTCAATGCGGCGGTTCTCTGGAGAATAACAAAACTGGTCTTTGGTCTTTCTCTAATATGAAAGCCTAAATTGATACCTTATTGTAACCTCTTCCTTCAGTCAAGCAAATTTCACAATGCCCACTGTGGTATCTTTTTTAAAAACGAACACCCTTCAAGTCGACACATTACTGAAGCAGCATGCGCATCATACAATCATGAATATCTGCCATCTGGCGACGACCGCAAGAATGCAACCTATTAATATCCGAACCTTTCTCTAAACGCATCGGGACCACGCATGATCCCCCGGCTGAGAACGCAACAGAATGCGGCATGCACCCGGTGAAAGTGTAGCATCTCGAAAAAATCCCGGAAAAATGCGGTGGATTTTTAGAATAATCGGGGGCCGCAGCAGTTGCATAGCACATAGCCAAAATCATTTTAAATACTGCAAAACAAGCTTTTAAAACAACATAATTTCTTACCCTGTATGTAATATCGATCTAGACATCTACATACATACATACATACATACATACATACAGTACATACATACATACCTTGCGCAAGAATGATCTAATTAAATAAATTAAAAACACATGTAAAAAAAAAAAAATTGAACTAGTTAATAAAATCATTTCTTTTGTTTCACTTACCATTACTTGACCCACTCACCGACTCCCGTTGAACAGCTTACTCTCGAACCAATCCCCACAGGACCCATAAAATAATAAACCATAAATTAATAACACAATAAAATATAACCAAAACAATCCATGGGTCTTCTTATTTGTATCCATCTTCATCTGTATTCTTCTTTCTTGTATCTTCCGCTCTCTTCCGGGGTCTTCTTGTCTTCATTCGGCCGTCGACCTAGCTCTTCTTCTTATGGGAGCGTCCTTCCTCCTCGGCGTCTGCCTTCAAAATAATACCGACTATAGGCCGTTTTATTAGGCCTATGACATCACATTTTCGTCATCTATGTTGCTCACGGGCCCTGATTGGGGCCGTAAACCATGTGATTTGGGGGGGGGGGGGTCGGGAATTAATATATTTTGATGACGTCATTTAAAGGCACATGACGCCCCAGGCCAATCAGAATGGCTGTGCTACAATTGCCTTTAAGATGACGTCATGACAACAGAAAGATCCGGCTCGGACATGTACTGTAGCCAATCGACGTGGGAAATCACTCCAACTCTGATTGGCTCTAGTAGACCAGTGTACAGAGGCTTGTGGAGGAGAACGGATGTGACATCATTGAAAGCCTGTCACATGGTACTAGAGCCAATCAGAGTTGGGAGGAGTTCCCCACGCTCTGATTGGCTACCGTACCATGTGAGGCCGGCCATCTTTCTTTCATATGACACATCTTAAAGGGCCATTGAAGCACAAGCCATTCTGATTTGGCTGTGCTTTCATTGCCTTTAAATGACGTCATCATTTTTTTTTCTCTCGCGCTGGACAAAACACACATGGTTTTCACGGCCCAATCAGGGCCGTGTGGACCCCATGGACGAAAATGTGACGTCATAGGCCTCTTAAAAAGCCTATGTCGTCTCATTTGGAAGGCAGACGCCGAGGAGGAAGGACTTCCGGAAGAAGAAGACCCAGGGCGTGGCAGCAGACGGTAAGAAGACCCCGGAGGAGAGCCGCAGAGTACAAACAAGAAGAATACAGATGAAGTATGATTACAAATAGAAGACCCGTGGATTGTTTTGGTTTATTATTATAATGTTTATTATTTTATGGGTTTACTATTTTTATGGGTTCCGTGCGTGGATTGGTTCGAGAGTACCTGTTCGATGGAGTCGGTGAGTGGGTCAAGTATGGAAGGGAACAAAAGAAATGTTACTTTTATTTAACTTGTTTTTTTGCTTTTTAGTGTTTGTTTTTTTTACATCATTTCTTGCCACTGTATGTAGGTATGCATGTCTAGTCAATATATATACAGGGTAAGAATGATTTTGTTTGATAAGCTTGCTTTGCAGTATTTAAAATGATTTTGGCTAGCTGCTATGCATAGATGTGTGTGTAATGTATTGTAGAATTAGATAGATGTAATTTTTGGTCTTGTATGGTGTACTTTTGGGTCATGGTGGGCTTGCTTTTGTATATTGTTTCTTTTTGGAACTTATATTTTGTCTGATGTTAACTTGTTCTGTTTAACGATTAAAATAGTTATTGTTTATTGTTATGGATGGATTTAAATTGTTTAGTGATTTAATTAATGAATGCATTGATTTATGGTGATGATCGGTTTAAATAGTATACTTGTTTGGATGTTATTGGTATTTTGTTTGGAATATGTTATTGTTAACATTCATTGGCAGAGTGTACATGGTGCATAGATATATGCATCATGTATACAATGTAAATGCAATGTTTTGATTGGCATTTGAGGCTTTTGATTGGAAGATGAGATTGGATTTTTTTTAGGAAATATGATTTTATTGTTGCTGTGTCTGTATGGAGAAGTGGTATTTTGTAGTAGAGCATGTTTTTGATAACCCTTCTATATTTATTGGTATATGGGTTCATCATGTGTGTATCTCTCTCTCTCTCATCTACTCTCTCTCTCTATTCTCTCATTTCTCTTCTCTCATACTCTCTCTCTACTCTCTCTACTCTTACCTATTCTCTCTACTCTCTCTACTCTCTCTCTACTCTCTCTCTCTCTCTCTCTCTCTCTCTCCCTCTCACTCTCTCTCCTCTCATCTCTCCTCTCTCTCTCCTCTCTCTCCTCTCTCTCTCATCTTATATTATATATATTATAATGTGTGTATATATAGTTGCATGATGAAGCCACTGTACAAATGAATGGGTGAAGGGTGGGTATCGGGCCAGGGTGGCTTAACCCCTTAATTACCTTTGCGGTTATTATACGATAAGGTTATAAGGGGTTAATTGATATCTGATGTATTGCAATGTACTGCACCGACACTTTATTCGAGACACCAGTATGTACCTGGCAGATACCTGGAATGCGCCGCTCCTCACCTCTGACAAGCCCCGTTGCGTTTGCCTTCCCAGCCTGGGTTCATGCCTGGCTGACGGGCGGCTGATCTGTTAAATGATAATGATTAGGATTTAATAGGCTGCAATGCTTCGCGTGTCTACCAGATGGCATAAATTCATGAATTCTAATGCAGTATATATATATATATATACTGTGCAGTATTGCAGCCAGCGGGAATAAAATGCTTCAATCCCTGCCTGGAAAATAATCCAATGCACTCGGGCAGAAAACAGTCACAAACCTCAATACACCCGGGTATACCCGAATTCGTGGGACTAGCCGAGCTCGAATAAAGTGTGTCGCCAGTGTATTGGCTATGTATTGGCTATGTATTTTGTTGGCAACGGAGGACAAGGATTTTGCTGGCGACGGTGGCTTTTTATTGATGAGGTCAGTAGAACTTTATTTATTTTATTATGCTAGTTAATGTGTTTAATAATGAGCAAATAATCTATTATCCCTATCTGGATAATAGTTATTTGGCACATTATTGTACTGTAAGTGTTGTGGGGGTGGGGGTGGATTTATGTATTTATTGTATAGGTCAGGTTTATTTTTTTTACATACAGGGTTGGTTCCTTTTGTTCTGCGAGAGACTTCTGGAGACCACCTGCGGTATCCTCGGGCTTCTCACGGGTATCAGGCTGGCGGGTCCACGGGGGACACCTGCGGGGAAGAACCAGTGGCCCCAGATCTGTGCGGGCACCGCGGAACCGTAGGGACCACCTGTGGGTCCCCAGACCCCCATGGGAACCACCCGAGGCCCCTCAGACACCTGTGGGTCTGACCCAAGGCCCCCAGACATCCGCGGGCCTACCGTGGGGACCCAATTGTGACCCACGGTGACCCGCGAAGACCACCTGGTGGGCCATGGCGCCTGGTGGGACCCACCAACAGGCCTCCAGACCCTGTGTGAAACATGATGCTGGTAACCTGTAGGTCTGTGAGGTGACCCGTCAGGCCCACCGGGGACTCACGTGGGCCTGGGGTATGAACCCTGTATGTAAAATAATAAATCATGTATTTATGGGGGGGCACAGGGGGTGGGTTATGTATTTAATATAATGATGTTTATTGTGGGGCAGTGTTTTGTTTTTATTGTATTACTGTATAGTATGTGTTAGGGGGGTGTATTTAGCTATAAATATTGTTTATCATTTTTGGACTTGCAACATTGGTACCGCAGGCCTGCGGGTACCCCGGGACTCCCTCGGGGACATTACAGGGTCTGGAGGCCTGTTGGTGGGTCCCACCAGGCACCATGGCCCACCAGGTGGTCTCCGCGGGTCACCATGGGCCACAATTGGGTCCCAACGGTAGGCCCGCGGATGTCTGGGGGCCCTGGATCAGACCCACAGGTGTCTGAGGGGCCTCGGTGGTTCCCACGGGGGTCTGGTGAAGAAAAGAAGACCCCAAGACAGACGGGAAGGATTACAAATAGAAGAAAAAAGACACAGACGTGGATTGTAAGGGTTTTTTACTTTATGGTTACCTGTGGATTGGTTCCAGTTTTTCCTAGTCGCCTGGATTTCAGTGAGTGGGCATCTAATGGTGAGAAAACAAAAGAAAAGTTTATTATTTTTACTTTTACAGGTTTTTTGGATTTTTGATTCATGTCTTTTATTTTTTCAGTCCCATTTAATGCCTGTGAATGTAGCTATGTATATACATACATTCACGGACACTGAATGAGTGTATTCTATGGAATTTTTGTATGTAAATGCATTGTATTTTATGCTCTATTATTGCCCCTGTATGTTATGTTTATCTATCTATAAGGATAGACATACAGGGATAATAATTGATTGTTTTGCTAATGTTTATGTTCTTTTCATGTATGGCTAATGTATTTATCAGCTTTATTTTATCATTGTTGTGAATAGTGTAATTTGTATTTAGTTACAGGTTATTTGTAATGGCTTATTTCTGGTAGTTAGATTAGAATGATGGTGGTTACTTTAAATTAGAATTCTTTTGGCAATGGTTTGGCTTTAGGAATTGAATAGGGAATTGTATAATTGATTTGTATTGTATTGTAATTGTTTGAGGAAATGGATTAATTGATTGATGCTTATTGTATTGATGTTGCTTAGTTTCTATTTGATTTTCATGATGGCATTGGTGGTTAGGGGACATTGTTCATAGTGTATTTTATTGTTACATATATTTTGCATAGTGTTACATGATGCACAGATTAATTGCATCATGTACACACTCCATACAATTGTGTGACATTTCATATACATTTGTGTAGCTGCTGGTTTGTTGGTTTATATTTACAATCGATGCTGGATGTATTGTAACATGCAATGTGGTGATTTTAAGATTAAGAATTCATGTTTTGATTTATGCATGTTTTATGTGTTTCATAATGGGCAAATGATATATATTATCCATATCTGGATAATAGTTATTTTGCACAATATTGTACTGTATGTGTTGGGAGGGGAGGAGGGCGGATTGATGTATTGAATGTATTGGTCCGGTTTATTTTTTTTACATACAGGGTTTGTTCCTTTGGTCTGCGAGAGACCTCTGGAGACCACCTGAGGTATCCTCGGGCTTCTCACGGGTACCAGGCTGCATGGTCCACGGGGGACACCTGCGGGGAAGAACCGGTGGCCACACATCTGTGGGGGCACCGCGGACCTGTAGGGACCACCCGTGGGTCGCCAGACCCCCGTGGGAACCACCCGAGGCCCCTCAGACACCTGTGGGTCTGAACCGGGGCCCCCAGTCATTCGTGGCCCTACCGTGGGGACCCAATTGTTGCCCACGGTGACCCGCGGAGACCACCTGGTGGGCCATGGTGCCTGGTGGGACCCACCAACAGGCCTCCAGACCCTGTATGAAACAAGTTGCTGGTAACCTGTAGGTCTGTGAGGTGACCCGTCAGGCCCACCGGGGACTCACATGGGCCTGGGGTATGAACCCTGTATGTAAAATAATAAATCATGTATTTATGGGGGGGAACAGGGGGTTGGTTATGTATTTAATAAATAGAATTATGTTTATTGTTGGGCTGTGTATTGTTTTTATTGTGGGTACTGGGGGTGGGGGGAGGGGGTATTGGCCCCAAGGGTATGTGGGTAGGCCTCCCAGCTGGGTAGTGGGTGAGGGTGGTTAGGCCTCATGGGGTGGGGGGGTTAGTGGGGGAGGGTATGTAGGCCTCCCGAGTGGTGGGTGAGGGTGGGTTAACCCCTTACTGACTATAGCGGTTAATAACCGCTATGGTGATTAAGGGGTATGGGGACATTACTTTGGCTATTGTGATTGTTGTGCATGTTTTGCAGCACCGGAGGGGCATGGGCAGGATGAAGATGAGGATGAAAACGGCTTTCATCGTAAAAGGTAAGTGTAATATGTTTTTACTGTATTTATTGTTATTTATATATATTTAAAATGGGCAAATGCATTATTATCCATATGTGGATAATAGTAATTTTGCCCATTACAGTACTGTATGTGTTAGGGGGGGGGGGATGTGTGTTGTTTATTGGGGGCAGTTGTCCCCAATAAACATGCTAATGTGCCTTAACCCCTTCATTGCCTTAGCGGCTATCCGCTAAGGTAATGAAGCTGCATTAATGTAAATTTTAATAATAGTGTGCGGGATCAGGGTGTCCCCTGAGCTGAACCGCATTGATTTCTGCCTCAGAGACCCCCTGCTTCCCGAGTTACAGTTTGAGGCATCGTTGCCAGTGTGGGCGCCACTCTTTATAGAGCCCACGTCGCGTCTTGTGACGATAAAAGTAAAGATTGCGGCGAATGCCCCATACCGGGGCCTGTAACTCGGGAAGCAGGGGGTCTCTGAGGCAGAAATCAATGCGGTGCAGCTCAAGGGACCCCCTGCTCCTGCACACTATTATTAAAAATACATTAAAGCCGCTTCATTACCATAGCGGCTATTCGCTACGGTAATGAATTATTGTTTATTGTTATGTGTGTTTTAATACTAGTGTAGATGTGCAGGGGGTCTCCTGAGCTGAACCGCATTGGTTTCAGCCTCGGGGACCCCCTACTTCAAGAGATATAGGCCCCTTTATGGGGTGCCGGTATCCCCTGCAGAATTTAAATGTCCCGGTCACGTGACGCGGGAGCTTTAAACTGCAGGGGATACCGGCACCACATAACGGGGCCTGTATCTCCTGAAGTAGGGGGTTCTCGGACCTGAAACCAAAGCGGTTCAGGTCCTGAGACCCCCTGCTCATGTACACTATTATTAAAATGTATTTTTTTTTGTGTATGATCGCCTGTAACAGCCTTGCATGCAGATGGCAAATCTCCATGCAAATGTTACATGCGGCTTATTATTCTATCAGCTAGCGTACGTAAAGGTTAAGAACGCTATCAGGGGGGGTAAAGCATCACGTACGCTGTGGCTGTTCTGAGCTATTTTGAGCAGGTACGTTAAAAAATGGGCTTAAGGCCTTAGTGAATCGCGTACCCGGCTTCACTTTTTAACGAACCTGCTTTTTTGCAATATCAGAATGCAAAGCCATTGAGCTTAGTGCATAGCCTCCTAAGTCCGCAAGAGAGGAAAGAACAAAAGGGAGTATACACACACACACAGACTTGATTCCAAACGAAGTTCTGATCAGTGGAAACTTCATTAATGTCTATCCCACAGAATTTAATTGTAAGGTAAAGTATTTTGGACAGGGTTTTCGTTCTAAAAAGGTTGTGTTTTGGATTTGGTTTTACCCAAACTTAATTTGCTTGGTTTTGGTGTTGATATAATGGCACAATGAAATAGGCAGGAAAATCATATAAAGTTTGAAAAATGCTTAAAAGAAGTATAAAATCACAAACTGAAAACTTAAACTAAATCAAACATTTATGGCAAACTCTTAACGTTGTCATCTCCACTAGTATCATACATTATAGGTTAAAGCAGTAAAATTCCGAGCATTATTGAAAACCCTACTCTCTGATTGGATAATGCCCGGAATTTTAATCAATCAATCATGCCCGTAATTTAAGCAGCTTGCAATTTTTAGTTTTCAATGTATTTATTTCCAGCCAATCTGTTTTCAGAACAGCTGAGACAGGGCAGGGGATTTTCTGAATGAAGTAACAGCTCTGAGACAGGGCAGGGGATTGGTCAGGAAGTATCAGCCACGGGTTGACTCCTCCCCCTCCCGAGCTGACTGAGATTTTCTGAGCAGATTCAGTTGAATTGGGGGAGAGAGTCTGCAAAGTTTAGTAAGTGGCTGCATTTTTGATTGTGTGTGTGTGTGTTGTGCTGTTGTATGTGTGTTTAGCAGCAGTTTGTGTTTGTGTAGAGTGGCTGTGTTGTGTGTGTAGAGCTGATGTGTGTGTGTTTAGCTGCTTGGTGTGTGTGTGCGTGTGTTGTGCTGTTGTATGTGTGTGTAGCAGCAATTTGTGTGTGTGTAGAGTGGCTGTGTTGTGTATAGAGCTCTAGTGTGTGGTGTGTGTGTGTGTGTGTCAGTGTCAGCAGCAATGTTTATCGGTGTAGCATGTGTGTATAGCAGCAGAGTTTGTGTGTGTAGAGCTGCTGTGTTGTGTGTATGTGTAGAGCTGCTGTGTTTTGTGTGTGTGTAGAGCTGCTGTGGTTTGTGTGTATGTGTGTGTGTGTGTGTGTATGTGTGTTGTGACAAACGCCCCTCTTTTGTAGCGCTGACGTCTGTCTGGGTTCTTCCGACACAGTCTTCTATGGTTAATTATACAACAAACAGGAACATGCAAAGTATTACGTTGCTTAACTCAGGCTTCTGCCTGCTTTATTTTCATCCAAGTAAGGTACTGCAGCTTTAACATGTGTAGGCAGGAGGCACTCAGACATTTAACCTTCAGCGGTTTACTCATATCAGTGTTATAGCATTTCACACAGTGTCACTTTTTTTTCACAAAATTCAAGGCCAGCGTTGACCTTCGTCACTTTAACTTTGCAACCTTTGAACCTTTATGGTACTTCTTACTGCCATGTATTTTCTCACGACCATCACTCTCAGAGATTTGGGATTTTCCCTTTGGGGCAATTATATGGTAGTTAGAAGATGAAGCACTGATTACCTGGAGCACCTTCACCTTGATGGGGCTCTCACTAACTCCAGCTGTACCCTGTGGCATTTTACCTTTGCAGTCGGCAGACATGTAGTCTTGGACCTCTCTTTCCTGAGGCCTACATTTATTCAGGCGAAAGTACCGCTGGATAACCAGTGACGCATTTCTCAGGGTTTGATAGCGAATCCTGTTCTGTGTCATCCTAGTCAGAGACTGGATTTTTATAGTTGCTCCTTTCATAATGAGGAAACTGTTTCGTACCATGCGGGCACGGTAGAATGATTGAAGAACACAGGCTGCTTTATTCCGACGATTAAACTGACGAATTTTCATCCCTCTGTAGGCAGCCTGTAGGATGATAGTTGCGGCGCGTTTACGCCGATAATTTTCTCTTTCCCTTCTTCCTTGGATAAGAGCTTTGCAGTGCTTCTGAATTATTCGAATGCTTTTCTCCTTTTTCAATACGTTAAGTTCCTCCGCGAGAGAATTCCGTTTTGTGCATACATCTCGCAATTCTGTTCTCAGAGCGTCCATTTCTTCTTGGTGCTGGCTCTGAGTGTGCATCAATGCATTCTGTAGTGCTTCCTGCACTTCTAATTTTTCCTGAGTCAACTGTTTTTTCACTTTTTCTGCTTGGTCAGTCAAATCTGAATTTTTCATTTTCAGACTCTCATTTTCTTGCTTTACATGCAAAGTATTACGTTGCTTAACTCAGGCTTCTGCCTGCTTTATTTTCATCCAAGTAAGGTACTGCAGCTTTAACATGTGTAGGCAGGAGGCACTCAGACATTTAACCTTCAGCGGTTTACTCATATCAGTGTTATAGCGTTTCACACAGTGTCACTTTTAAGAAATAAAAACCAAAACATATAAAGAAATCCTATCCCTTTCAGGGATCTAACTACACATCAGAATCAGTCTCTAACTGGTGCTGGGCCAACTAACCTGGTTCCCCAGCTTAAAACAATGCCCTCTCATTTAGGGTCACTAGATACAGCATAGTCTTTTAGCAACAGGAGTAAACATTTGTTTGTCTTATCTGTTCGTGGTGGGAACTCGGTCCCAAGTGTCCAGGCAAATCCTCTGGTACTGTGATACTTGGAGGGGCCGTCCACCCCGAAACTGGATACAGGGGAGCAGCGATACCCCCAGCCTCCAGGCTCTAAGGAGAGAGACTGAAAAGCAAACCTCTCTGCTCTAAATACCTGTGCAAGTGATTAGAAGAGCAGGTGAGGGAGAACTAGACACATTGTAGACTGTGGTCTGGATTTTCCATCCAGCAGCCTGAGTTAATGTGAAGCTGTGGAATGGATCATTTTTAACTATTCCTGCACTTTCTGATCTAAAACGGGGCAGAAAGCTGCCTAATATCTTTGGACTATGTCACAGTGTGTAGAGCTGCTGTGTTGTGTGTAGAGGTGCTGTGTTGTGTGTGTGGTGTGCTGTTGTGTGTGTAGCAGCACTTTGTGTTTAGATCTGTTGTGTTGTGTGTTGAGCTGCTGTGTGTGTGTGTGTGTGTACACAGAGGGGGCGGCAGTGTGTGGATATAGATATCTGCAGTGTAAGCGTATATATAGGTGGTTTCATGTATTTACCATTTCATTTTAATAAAAAAAATCTATATAACTATACAAAAGTGTCTATTATTTATGAAAAAAGTCTATATTTAGCCTATAATACTAATAATTCCCTCAGAGCAGGGCATTATTGGCCATTAATGCCCTGTTCTTCTGGGATTATTACTTAAGTATAACAGTGTTAAACAAACTGTCGATTATTACCTAATATTAACAAAGAGAAGATGGTGCTGGAATCTGCCAACTGGCAAATTTCACTTTACTGGTGTAATGCAACAGTGTTAAACCCAGTGGTGGGATTCTTGCAGGTTTGCACTGGTTATTGCGAACCTGTTACTAAAATTTCACATGTTCACCGAACCGGTGCTTAATTTGGAGGCGGGCGGCGTCTAACAGCATCTTTTCTCCGCTTTCATCTGAATCAATATGGCCGTGCCACGTTGCCATGCCAACGGGAACGCTGCGTGATTATATCTGCATCACATGACGTCCATTGCTCAACGACACACATGGCGTTAAGCGGCGTTGCGTTGTCATGGCAACGGACATCATGTGATGCGGTTACATCAAGTGGTGTTCCAGTTGGCTTGGCAACGTGGCGCCATATTGATTGAGATTAAAGCCGCCCGAACAGGTAAAGATAAGAACGGGTTATTAAAAAAATGTTGAATCCCACCACTGGTTAAACCAACTGGAAATAAATAATTTGGCTAATATACACTACTACGGTCAGAGTTTAGATGGCAAAAGCTGTACTGTATGTCGAACATTGGTGTAAATGGTAAAACAAACTTATAATTATTGTCTGGTATATTAACAAAGCATACATGTTGCAATCTGTATGAAAAAGACTTTACCAAACACTGGTGTAAGAACTAGAAATTGACTAGTGTAGTGTATTACTAGCAGAGTACAGTATATAGTAGAAAGACGTTTGAACAGTGAGATGCTGCTTTGTATATGTGGCCTCCATTAGTACTGTAAAACATGTAATAAGTGTAAATTATTCATTAAGAATTTATATATGAAATTGTAGAGAAAACAGAGATTAAAGTCTAAGGGGCTCAATCTAATAGGTTTGATAACTAACTCGTTGACCATTTTGGGCACTTCTCAAACAAGTTGACATGTGTAGCTTTTCTGAAAGTTCCGAAACTCGCTCGGGAAGTACTGCTTCCCGATCGGTAGGATTCCCTCTCGGACAAACCGTGTAGTAGGTCTAAAACTCATTTCTTGTGAAATCTACCTATTCTAGTAGCTCTGCGATTCTCATTGAGCAACTTGCAAGCAACTCTGAGGTTCTCATCTCGCCAACCTTGAGGTGGCGAGATGGGATTTGCGGTATGGCTTTGAAGAAAACATTTATTTTTACCTCATCAGATTGAAGCCGGGAGTCTCCAGAGCTGACACGCATTAATACCAGTTTCGGAGACACCCTGCTTCAATCCTATGTAATACAAATGCATTTACAGGCAGCTTATATATATATATATATATATATATATATATATATATATTATATATTGCAGAATAAATGAGTTCTTCAGTATTAGGTGATGCCTTTTTTTATTTGAACTAACAATTTATGTCATAGGACAAGCTTTCGAGAGTTCTCCTCTCTTCCTCAGGTCTACAATACTTATTAACAAAGGCTATTTCCTATAAATATATATATATATATATATATATATATACACTAGCTGATATACCGGGCGTTGCCCGGGAGTTCATTTTCCCTCTCCTCCTCCCCCCGTACATTTCCGTTCCCCCCCCCCGTTAAGCTCTGTTCCCCCCCCCCGGGACACCTCACATCAGTGTCCCCCCTGCACAGCAAATTCCCACCCAAAGGAAAAGGTTTGCCAACAGTTCCTGCAGCCGGGCAAAGGGCTTCACGGTATGCCAAGGGTCATGCGCTAACTTTGCACTTAACCCGCTTTGCATACCTGACCAAGCCCCCTTGCACGGCGGCAGAATCTCTACCTTTCTCCAGGATGACCGGACATCTGCTAGGCAAACTGTTTATATACATTTCCTGACATTTAGCACTTTCCCCAGATCGGTGTCTTTTGAAGCCCCGGACTTTTTCAGACACACTGGAGTCAGCTCCACAGGGAGTCTCAGAAGTCCGGACTTGCATTATGCATGACTCATCCCTGATCATAAATGACAATAGTGAATGCTTAATGTATACACTGTCCTGCCTGGCTGAAATGTAAATGTCCCAGTTCCTATAATTTTAAAACACTAAACCCAGAGCTACTTATAATTTATGCCTTTAAATAAATGTTACAGTCTCATAACTAAAGAACACAAAAGGAGGGGGGGGATCGGGGGGGATAGGTAGTGATCACAAAATCATACTAATTGGATTGATAAGGTGAAGGTTATAGGCCCTAGACCTACCATTACGAGTAGGCGGTCCAAAAATTGGAGGGACTCTCTCGTCAATAGCCATTTTCAGCGGGCAAGGACAGAGACTTGGTTGAGTCCCATCAAAGGGATGTACCGTTGTCAGGGCTCTAAAGCATGTAAACATATCATTGTTGCTAAAACATTTGCTAACCATGACAATACTCATCAATATTGTGTGGACAGTTTCATCAATTGCCGATCTACCAACGTAATCTATCTTATCACCTGTAATTGTGGTAAGAGATACATTGGTAAGACAAATAGACAATTACATAGACGTGTTCTTGAACACGTCAACTCCATTAAACACTCTACTGAAGCTCCAGTTGCCAGACATGTCACACAATTTCAGAACAGTGATGTCAACAGTATTAAATTCATGGGTATATACCAACTCAAATGCCCTATGAGAGGGGGTAAAACTGACAAAATGCTGCTCCGCATTGTAGCTGAATGGATTTATAAGTTAAAAACTAGAAATCCCAATGGGCTCAATGAGGGGTTTACGTATACCCCGTTCATTTGAATTCCATCTTTCCATTTTTTGATTTTATCCATTTATCACTACTTTGCATCATTTATATCATTTCCTAAACCAACTTGTTTGAGTGTGTCCCCTTCTATTGGTCTGTATCCCATTCACCATTCATTTTATTTTATTTCATTTTACTTTATTATGAGATTAATCCTGCCCAGCTTAGTCTATTCCATTATCCGCTATGTGAGGCACTAGCTTCTGGTATTGACTTAAATTGCTATTGTTCTATAAAATTATTCGAACTCTGTGACTATATAACTAGAGTTATAAACCCACTCTCTTTAGGGTTTATTGTGTGTGTAATTTCTATATACATACTTCAAATATCACGTTGTATATAATGTACTGTAATTAAGACCTTGAATGTATATATATACACTTTTTTTACTTTTCATTTTATTCTGTCTCTCACTATATTTTTTGTGACACATTGTATTCCAAACAGGGGGTACCACAATATACATCTCTAATGTATGCATGTCATAAGACTCTATTATCAGGACTAATGTTTACCTAATTATATCTTTATTGGGATGCTATTCCCCATGTAACTGCCACTGTTGCCTTAGATGCTTTTATCAGCGTCTATTTGGCAGCTTTTGACTAACAGCCCACATCTGCGCACTGGATGCTTGGTTCTCCGGTGTGCGCATGCGCATGTAACATCAGTCTAACTTCGGATTTTTTCTAAGTTCTCGCGCATGCGCAGTACATATTACACTCGGCTCAAGTGGATTTACAGCCTATACACCTCACAGATGGGTTGATCGACTCTAAGTGGCAGCTCCATAGAGGTTACTTACTCAAGATTATATGGGTGTCCATTACTTTTAGCATTTAGTTTATTTTGTGGTTTCGCGTGCGCCTATGCTACGCATGCGCATTAGCGGCATACACTGATTATGCAATCTGAGCGACGGGGAGGGTATAAAAACGCTCCGCTTTCCCCCTACTAGCAAATTTGTCCCTGACGAAGCTCCATAGCTGGAGGGAAACGCGCGTTGGAAGTGCAATGTTGTCAGTCTCCTACTTGGAGCTGTTTTAATGTTGTGTTTGTAGTCTCCTGTTTCGGACGTGCAATGTTGTCAGTCTCCTACTTGGAGCTGTTTTAATGTAGTGTTTGTAGTCTCCTGTTTCAGCCTATATAGTTCATGACACTATTCTATTATAGCTTAGTGTCGCTTAGTCAGTGAGGTCTGTTGTCATCTCTCCACCTAGTTACAAATATGCCTTGCAGCTCCTCTGCTGTTAATGTATTTTGCTGCTCTGTTAGCTGCTCCATGAGTGTCATTTATTGAGTTTACACTCATGGTGCTAACACCCCTCACTCTGGATGTAATTTGATATACTATTGGAGTCTTTGAATAGCATATCATTATACTAGGTGGAGCTCCAATTAATTCTACTGTAATACTTCTCTCCTCACTGTTGTTTACAATTTTTTTATTATTTGTTCTGTTAGCTGATACAGAGGGGTTTTCACCCTGAC
Organism: Ascaphus truei; assembly: GCA_036426205.1. Lineage (NCBI taxonomy): Eukaryota > Metazoa > Chordata > Amphibia > Anura > Ascaphidae > Ascaphus > Ascaphus truei. The sequence goes on along the minus strand of WSYH01000720.1, from coordinate 20,666 downwards.
TAATAGTACTCTTAGTCCCCCATACCCTACCATATTCAATTGGTAAAGAGGGTCTTTCCATCAGAATTATTAGGTGACCTAGGTGCTAAGTATTGTTGATTTAATTCCTTTTTAATCACGTTACACACTACTTTGGTAATATATGTTTTAAGTTAATCATTAAAAGGTATATTTTAACTCTAGTGGTGTGCAGTATAGTGAATTCTTTTAGGAGTCCAACCATTTGTTCTTCTTTGTTTTTCTGAGTCTCATAACTATACTGGATTACATGTTTACCCCCTAGCACTCTGCATACCAAAAATTAGAAAGTTAGGCCCTTCCTATCAAAAGTTTGCTAGTTATTAAGTGTGGGCTGTGATGTGGTTTGTGGTTTAACTTTTCCCCTGTCTGCGGTTTGAGGCCGGGATGCAATGTTGCAATACCGGACTCAATCGATAACCGCAGATGCACTTTACCAATTGACCTTAATTGAATGATGAGACCACATTATACACTGTTGCAATCCGGCATCTTTTCGTGACCGCAGACCACTTAACCAATTTAACTTGCGGTTAAGTCTTCCCTTGCTTGTCTGCGGTTACACAGTGATACAGAGTTGTAATGCCGGGCCCGACCACATAACCACAGGCACGCTTATCCAATTAACCCTTTAAATAGTGCTAGAGGCCCCTTATTCCTAGCGGGCGCATTTTAGACATATTATTTCACCTTAATATAACTGCAGCCAGCCAATGTAGCTCAGTTTAGCGCATGTGCGTCCACTTATCCCTAGCCGGATGCACACAGACAATTCTAATGCATGTACAGGCTCTCAACCTGCAGTGGGCTGCAGAGCTGACACTTCACATTTATATTATGACTCAGGGGACCCTGCTACATGGCTTATACAGTCATTACATTATATTAATCTCGCCCCCTTATACCAGGGGGGAGAGACACAGGCAGTTTGACTACAATTTGCAGTATTGTTACCCTGATTGAGTTGCAGAGCTGATACTCTACAATTCCCAATCTGGTTCAGGGGCACCCAGCCGGGCCAAATACCTTAATTAATGGCCTGGGTACCCCTTCGCCATCACATACATACATACACACACACACACAAATCTAACGTGCATACAGGCAAGAATATAACTAATACCAAAAGACCAAAAGTCAGTAGGGTATACCATAAAACCCCTGATGGTACTAATGCCAGGGTGGGCAACTCTGTCGCCATTCGCCACTTGTGGCGAATTGGCAGTTAAACTGTGGCGAACAGGGCCGCCGGGACGAAATGTGGGGGGAGGAGGGGGCTGGGTGAAATTTGGGGGGGAGGGGGCGGGGGTGAGATGTGGGGGGGAGGGGGGCTGGGTGAGATGTGGGGGGGAGGGGGGATGGGTGATGATGTGGGGGGGAGGAGGGCTGGGGTGAGATGTTGGGGGGAGGGGGTGGTGAGGATTGTAGGGGGGGGGGGTTGGGTGAGATGAGGGAGGGGGGAAGGGGGGCGGCTGGGTGAGAGTGTGGTGAGATGTGGGGGGGGGAGGGGGACTGGGTGAGATGTGGGGGGGGGGGGGCTGGGAGTGATGTGATGGGGGCTCTGGTCTTTACCCCCCTCCCCCCCACATGCAGTCCTGTTCAACTGAATAAAAACATTTTAAAAAAAAACATAGATATAATACATAAACATGTACATATAGAATACATAAACATAAAACATCTCCCCCTCTCCCTTTCCCCCCCCCCCCCCTGGTGGGAGATAATCTTTTACTAAAAAAATTGAATCCCACCACTGGGGGGGAGAGGGGGTGCTTGATGATAGGGGAGATCAAGGGTGCTGATCAAGGGTGCTGGGGAAGATAATGAGGGGGAGTTAAATGAGATGGTGATGAGGGGGTGTTAAATGAGATGGTGATGATGAGGGGGTGAGGAGATGATGAGGAGGAGGAGGGTAGTGGTGGCGTAAAGGGGGGTGAGAGGATGAGGGAGGTTGCGGTCTGAGGGCGTGCGCTTGCTGTGCCGTGCGCGCACGTGGCAGTTATAGTTGGCTGAGGTTAGTCAGCCTTTCTATAATGGTGCCGCGCACGGCAGGGAGCGTGGAACCGTCCGACAGGGGGGAAGATGAGGAAAATAAAGATTTTACGCCACTACCACCACTGAAATGTGTGTGTGTGTGTGTGTGTACGTACAATGTTAATAAATAATTTATTAAAGCATTTCTTTATTTATTTCAAACGTATTTATAACACACACACACACAGTACCTCACTCGCTCACAGCATACACACAAGAAGCATGCGGTCACGTGCACGCGCGTTCGCATGGGCGCACACACTATAGAACGGCCCTGAGAATTTATAAACTTGTTCAAACAGTGTGTGTTTAAAATGTACGCATGTGCAACATAATACCTCAATTTGTACATTGTGTGGCTATTTTCACTTCTAATTCGCCACACCTGTGGCTACATTGAAAAATAGGTTGCCCACACCTGTACTAATGGGATAACAATACTATAACTACCACCAAGCGAAAAGCATTTAAAAAAAAGCATTGTGGTATATAAAAGTAATAATCAATTAATTAAATAAAGTCACTAATTTTTTTAATTTTTTTGTTACAAAGTTCCTCATTCCATCAATAATAATAAGCATTTTCTGACTAGAACAAGTCTAATTGATTCACAACAAATACCTAATTAGTGAGTACTGTAGTAGTAAATTCTGTCTCATGAAGTAACAAGTGGAGAGAGGAAGCAAAAAGATTACCTCATACTGTACCTCCTAGACAGGCTGGTCAAAACAAGATGGTAGAACAGAACTTCAGTGACATAAAAAATTTTCATCAAACAAAAAGATAAAGTTGGACGAAGACTGAACATATGTACATGAGCTGTGGAAGATACTGTATGTGAACTCCCGTATAAACCCCAATTATTTATTTATTTATAAAATATTTTACCAGGAAGTAATACATTGAGAGTTACCTCTCATTTTCAAGTATGTCCTGGGCACAGAGTTAAGACAAATAAAACATGGTTACAAGTACAGTTACATAAATGAACAGGGTATACATTATATACAAGACATTGCGTGAACAGTTAAAGAAAATATATATTATGAGCGTCTGAAACAGTTACAGACCAGGTTAAAATGTGAGACAGCCTTAGATTTGAAAGAACTTAAACTGGTGGTGGATGTGAGAGTCTCTGGTAGGTTGTTCCAGTTTTGGGGTGCACGGTAGGAGAAGGAGGAACGTCCGGATACTTTGTTGAGCCTTGGGACCATGAACAGTCTTTTGGAGTCTGATCTCAGGTGATAAGTGCTGCAAGTGGTAGGGGTGAGGAGCTTGTTCAGGTAGCTGGGTAGCTTGCCCATGAAGAATTTAAAGGCAAGACAGGAAAGGTGAACTTTGCGCCTAGACTCTAGTGTTGACCAATCTAGTTCTTTGAGCATTTCGCAGTGATGTGTGTTGTAGTTGCATTGGAGAACAAAACGACAAATTGAATTGTAGAGGGTGTCAAGTTTGCTAAGGTGGGTTTGAGGTGCCTAGCCATATACTATGTCTCCATAGTCAATAATTGGCATTAGCATCTGCTGTGCGATACGCTTTCTGACCAGGAGACTTAGGGAGGATTTGTTCCTGTAAAGTACCCCTAGTTTAGCGTAGGTCTTGGTTGTCAGGGTATCAATGTGCATCCCGAATGTTAAGTGGGAGTCAAACCATAAGCCCAGGTATTTAAAACTAGTGAAAGTGTTAGGGTGGTGTTAGCGTTGGTTCTAATCAGGAGCTCAGTCACTGGAAGCTTTACAAATTTAGTATTGGTCCCAAATACCATTGTTACAATCTTGTCAGTGTTTAAAAACAGTTTGTTTTGAGAAATCCAGTTTTCGAGTCTCAAAAAGTCAGACTGAAGTATGTGTTGAAGGTCAGAGAGGCTATGACTGTGTGCATATAGGATTGTGTCATCTGCATACATGTGTATTGAGGCTTCCTTACAAGCTGTGGGAAGATCATTAATGAACACTGAGAAGAGTAGGGGCCCCAGAACAGAGCCTTGCTGGACAACCACAGGTGATATCCAGGGGGTTGGAGTTAGAGCCTGAGATGGACACTGTTGGGATCTTCCGGATAGGTAGGACGGAAACCAGTTTAAAGCAGTTTCCCTATTCCAGAGCTCTGGAGTTTGTTAAGCAGGTAGCATGATCAACTGTGTCAAAGCCTTTGCAAAATCTAGGAATACTGCACCAGTGAGTTTCCCGTTCCATTCCACACTGGATTTCATTGCAAACTTTTAGCAGGATAGTTACGGTGGAGTGTTTGGGACGAAAGCCAGATTGGAATTGGCTAGGAAAATTTTGTTTTGGTATAGAAAATCGCTTAATTGGGAGTGGACACATTTTTCCTTGACTTTGGATAGAATTGGGAGAAGTGAGATTGGTCTGTAGTTTGAGACATTGTTTTTGTCCCCACACAAATTTACCTTTCAACCCCTGACCTTACACCTGCTATACAGACCAAAGTTTCTGAATGCCTCTCTGGAATATCATCCTGGATGGCCATCCGCCGACTGAAACTTAACATGGCAAAAACAGAGCTCCTTATACTACCTCCCAAACCTGGCCCTACTACATCCTTCCACATTGCTATTGGAAATACGATCATTCACCCAGTAGCCCAAGCACGCTGCCTAGGGATCACACTTGATTCCTCTCTCTCATTCTCCTCTCATATTCAAAACGTTTCTAAAACTTGTCGCTTTTTCCTCCACAATATCACAAAGATACGCCCTTTCCTCTGTTACTCAACTGCCAAAACTCTGACTCAGGCCCTCATTCTCTCACGTCTCGATTACTGCAACCTCCTGCTGTCCGGCCTTCCTACCTCTCACCTGTCTCCCCTACAATCTATCCTAAACACTGCTGCCAGAATCACTCTACTCTTTCCTAAATCTGTCTCAGCGTCTCCCCTGCTGAAATCCCTCTCCTGGCTTCCGATTAAATCGCGTATCTCACACTCAATTCTACTGCTCACTTTTAAAGCTTTACATTCTTCTGCCCCTCATTACATCTCAGCCCTAATTTCTCGCTATGCACCATCACGACTCTTGCGTTCTTCTCAAGGATGTCTTCTTTCTACCCCCTTTGTATCTAAAGCTCTCTCCCGCCTTAAACCTTTCTCACTTTCTGCCCCACACCTCTGGAATGCCCTTCCCCTCAATACCCAACTAGCCCCCTCGCTATCCACCTTTAAGACCCACCTTAAGACACATCTGCTTAAAGAAGCATATGAGTAGCACTGGATAATCATGGACACATGACACAAAGCTTGGCCCCTTGCAGACGCACTTACTAGTATTCCCTCCTACTGTCTCTGTACGTTCTCCCTACCTACCAATTAGATTGTAAGCTCCTCGGAGCAGGGACTCCTTCCTTAATGTTACTTTTACAGTATGTCTGAAGCACTTATTCCCATGATCTGTTATTTATATTTGTTATTTATATGACATGTATTACTACTGTGAAGCGCTATGTACATTTTATGGCGCTATACAAATAAAGACATACATACATACATACATACTTTTGAAGATTGGGACAACTCTGGCAGTTTTCCAGCTCTTAGGAATATGGCCTGCAGACAGGATAGAGTTGACTATGGACGCAATTAGTTTGGCAATGGCTGGGGCACCAAGTCGTAGGAACCTAGATTGTAGTAAGTCAGGTCCACATTGGCTGCTTAGTTTTACACAGGCGGCACACTTTATTTGAGTACGGCTCATTCCGCAAGCCGGGATATGTCCCGGCTTGCGAGCCGCACTCCCTCAGCGTGATGCGCGGTCACGTGTCATCGGGTGCTTGTGCCGCCTGTACGCGTGCCCAGGGCTCCCCGAGGGAGCCCTGGTGTCGCGCGGATGTGAGGACGGTGGCGGGACTTTCCGGGGGACCCGGCGGACCCAGTGAGGAGAGGGGGAAGCCCCGATCGGCGGGCCTCTCCTCCGAGGCTTCGGCGCGCGCCCGGCACCCTCCGGCGCGCGCCAGGTTACTGCTGCGGCCAAGAACGGGCAAATGCTCTAATAAACTCGGCCGCAGCAGTAGTTTGAGGAGCGCTTGTATAATCTCCTCTTCAGATACTGGGCCAAATTGAAAATTGTGGGCAGTGTTGGGAGGGGGTGGGATTATAGGGGTACTCCCAGGATGAGATTCAGGTTTGGGCTGCGTTTCGCTAATAAGTTAGTGGCACGCCCCACAAAGTAATCATTGAATGCATTTGCAATGTCAGTGGGGTTTGTCAGAGTAATATCCCCCTTAGTGATATTACTTGGTTGTTGATGGTTAGGAGGCTGGAATATATTGTTGATAACCTTCCAGAAGTTAGCTGGGTTTGATGTATTTTGGTGGAGATTGTCAGAGTAATATTGTGCTTTTGCATGCCTTGTTTGCCTTGTGCACATGTTCCTCATTCATCTGTAGTGATTGAGATCCTTGGTAGTGTCAGTTACTTTGTAGCTTTTCCACAAGGCATCCCTGAACTGGTAGAGTGCTATAAAGTCAGGTGTAACCCATGGAAGGTGGGCCCCCCGTACCCTTATTTTGCGTAGTGGAGCATGGGTATCGCAGAGTTTTAAGAACTCGGATTGGAAATAGTCGAGCGCAGAATCAGGGTCGGGAATTAAATCGATTCTGTGCCATGGGCAGTTGGTAAGGTCATCCAGAAACTGTTGTGGGTTAAAGTTTTTAAATGTTCTAGTGAGGAGAACTTTAGGGCTTGAATGGGGCGGTTTAATTTTCCTTACACAGTACACTATTGCATGGTCACTGAAAATATCAGTAAGGATGCCAGAGGATTGGATTCTGCTGGGGTTTGAGGAGAGAATCCAGTCTAGCAAGGAATGGTTATGCGATTTCAGGTTTATCCGTGTGGGTTGGGAAATGAGTTGCGATAGGTTAAGTGACTTGAGTTGTATCTGGATTTTGTGGTTTTTAGGGTCAAGCCAATTGAAGTTGAAATCCCCAAGAACTAGCAGCTCACTCTTCTCATTCAGAGAGGAAATAGAGCCAAGAAATTGGGTGATATCAGTCAGGGATTGTAGAGGGGCTTGAGTGGGGCGGTAGATGCCAGCAAGCAAGATGTGCTTAGAAAAGGGGAGGCCGATTTTGCCAACTAGAATTTCAAAAGAGGGTGGGCTTGGTGGGCAATTTAGCAGTCTAAATTGTAATGTGTCTGCAATATAAAATAACACCCCTCCTCCTCTCTTTGACCTATCTCTCCTAAAAATGGAGTATCCCTGGATGGCGATATTTGCATCAGGGGTTTTAGGGGATAGCCATGTTTCTGTAAGAACGATGGCTTTGGGTTTATGCATAAGGCACCATGCCCTTAGTTCGTCCAGTTTGGGCAGCAGGCTCCGGATGTTTATATGGGCGACAGATAGCCCTTTTTGGAATTTAAAGGTGGAATTCTCAGGGGCATGGGACAGAGCTGAAATGGGAGGACCTGGGTTAGGTTCAATATCACCTGCTAAAGAGAGTAATAGTATGAGTAGAAATTTGGGTAGTTGTTTGCACGTTGTAGATTTGTGATGTTTGCCATTTGAGTGAGAGGTGGTTGGTGTGCTGATTTTTAGAGTTCTCCACCAACATTCAGTAGATAGTGAAAGGCTTTGGAGTAGTCCAGGGTGTATGGTGATGTTGGGTGTGGGCCAGGATGGAGGAGTTTGTAGTGGATAGAGGGAGTAACATCTCCATGAGGCCAGGAGAAAGAAAAAAGTTAAAATACATAGCAGGTTCATGATGCTAGAGGTAGGCAGTGCTGCAAGGAGCTGTTGTGAGCAGAGTCAGTGTGTGCAGACTAAACAGCAGGTGTGTGCCTGTTCCTTGTCAAATGTTTAGCTGTATTGCAATGCTAGAGTCATTCAGGGTTTCAGTGTATTGTGCAGTCAGTTTTGGGAGAGACTGCAGTGAATAAGTTGTAAAGGGGTGGGGGGTTGAAATAGATCAGAGGGCCAGAAATAGTCTAAAAAGTTAATGTTAGAGGCTGCATGGATACTTACAGTAGCAACCCAAAGAGTGCCAGATATATTCAGAATGGAAGAATTCTTCACAAAGTCATACCAGAGCGTAAATGATATCCAAACGTCTCAAGGGCAGCGAGGGAACTAGAACAAGCCACCCCAATGTACATTTTACTAACCGAGGGCTGGACTCGAGATCGGCGCATCATATAAGTACCACCCGCTCCGTGACGTGGACAAATGACATCACGGCTAGTTAAAATCAGCTGTTGTGACTCACAGATTCATTTGTAGAGAACCAAAGGTGAACGTTGACTTCTTAACAGGCAAAGGCAAAAATAAATATTGGAACAGGAGCAATTATTACACAGTTATTGCAATGGATCATAAAACCATAAAAAAGTCCATATAGTCATTAAGGCAATTATGTCTACGTGATCCCAATTTCACAATGCATCTGGACTTGCGTTGAAGTAGATCACCCCATCTGATTCCTAAAAAAAAACGTGCTAAATCGCAAAAGCCTTTAAAGCAGAGGAATCAGAGTTTTGTTTTATCATTAAAAAAAATTCTCAGATAGTCATCTTTTTCCCTGCAGTCAGATCTATATAATACAATAAACACAATAATAGCTCTGAGAGAAAACAACAAATTACGTCTCAGTTCGAATCGACTATGTAGTTACGGCCATGTGGTCCAGAACAACCCAGAAGTGTTTCCAGAACCTGGGTTTGGGGAACACAAACAATCCTCTTGTTCTTGATTGTCTGGTTTTAGGCCCTCAAATGTGTGCATCGTTATTAATATGCATATCATACAAATTACATGATTTCCTAATTTTGATTCCCTAATCACACTCTAATTTCATGTTTCTTCCTCTTTATTCAGCAGTACCAGGATACAAATATGCAAGCAGTAGTATATGAGCTGAATAGTTATATGGAACAGCGGCTAGATGCTGGTGGAGACAATAAATTACTTCTGTATGAATTAAGTGACATCATCAAAACAGGTAGGCAAATTTGATCTTTTTGCATATATTGATTGTCATGAGAGCAGCTGCCAGGCTTGTAAAAAAGGGGTCACACCCAGCCGGCAATTACTGCAATCATGCGGGACACAAGGGGTTAATGGAATCTGTGTATATGTTGATCTGCATTCCCCCGCTTTAGCAGAATTGTCCCAGGTCTTAGATGTACTTCCCCAGCAGTACTGTGTGTTATTGAATATATCCTGTTATCCTGATTGGGATATGAGGGGTTAATGGGATCTGTGTATATGTTGAGCTGCATTCCCCCACTTCAGCAGAATTGTCCCAGGTCTTAGATGTATTTCACCAGCAGTACTGTGTGTTAATTGCTATGTTATGTATTAACATGGAGAGAGGGGGAGAATTGTATTGTATCCCTGACAATGGATAAAGTGTAAAAAAATTATAACTTTCGCTGCATACATGCTAGAACGGTGATATTTGGACACCAGTTAAATCCCACCTATAGCAGGCGGCCCAGGGATTGTTAACCCCTTCATAGTAATAGAAAGTATGATTTCACCATGTAATAGTTTATGCCATATTTGTATTCAGAAAGGCAGTGCGAGTTACATGAGCCCTCTGATATGTTAATGAGGCAATCAAGGCGAGTCATTGTGGAGATAGGGGTTAACCATGTATTTGTTATAATGTAAACCCCATAGAATCATATCTCTGTATGTGTTTATGCTAGAAAGGTGACATTTGGATATGTTTTACTATGCCAAGAACACATGTCGCATACATATTGTTCATCTGATCACTACCTGGGAAATATAGTTATGAGTTATCTCTGGTTTTCCTATAAGTTTGGATATACTGCACCGACACACTTTATTCGAGCAAATACCCGGTATGTACCTGGCAGATACCTGGAATGCGCAACTCCTCACCTCTGACAAGCCCCGTTGCATTTGCCTTCCCAGCCTGGGTTCATGCCTGGCTGATGGGCGGCTGATCTGTTAAATGATAATGATTAGGATTTAATAGGCTGCAATGCTTCGCGTGTCTACCAGATGGCATAAATTCATGAATTGTAATGCAGTATATATATAAATATACTGTGCAGTATTGCAGCCAGCGGGAATAAAATGCTTCAATCCCTGCTTGGAAAATAACTCAATGCACTCGGGCAGAAAACAGTCACAAACCTCAATACACCCGGGTATACCCGAATTCGTGGGACTAGCCAAGCTCGAATAAAGTGTGTCGCCAGTGTAGGTTTGAAAGCTTGCCAAATGGCAGCTTTAATATGTAATTGTACAATCAAAGGAAGCTCCTTGAAAGGCTTTGTGATGTACTGTCCCCTGTAGAGAAGTTAGCCAGAGGTGAGAAAGACCTGTACATCAATGGAGGTGACTCACCCTCATTGCATATGCCGCCATGTATCACAAATGCACACTAACCATTGTGACCTGTTAAATGTAACACCCCTACAAGAAGGGTCTCTACCACAATAAGCATTTTACTAGACATAATGGCACCCAGGCCTCTTTTTATAAATGGGCTGGCCAAGTAGGACCAGGGGAGGGGTGTATTAATGAGGGGCTGGGTAAACCCTGGGTAAACCCTGCTTCTCGCGTTACCTGTCAACCTGTGATTGGGACAAGGTAATCGTTCACCAATAACTGAACTGCCATGTTAGGAATGGGGTCCTGCATCTATATAATTGCTTGCACCCCTTATTTCTGTGCTTGTCATGACTGTAACAACTAAATGAGCTGCTATCTCATTATCCAACCCCAGTAAGTGTAAATATTTCTGTAATGTTATTTGCTTGATGTATTGTCTGTTCTGATCATAGGAAATAAACTAATTCAGTTTACTATATCCTAATCTTGTTAAATCTGGCCCAGTTATTATATATAAATTCTGTTCTCTCGTGACATTGATATAATCTAATATTAAGGTAATGGGAAGAAGACGGCAAACAATAACAAAACAAAAAAAGGGTGGGGGGGGGTTGATCCAAAGAAAAGGAGAAACTAATGATTGTGGCGATATATGTATTGTGTAGGATTAGTCAAATGTATAAATGGTCCCTTCTATTGAACAGCGCTCTTAATAGCGGAATTTAGAGTGAGTCCCAAGCAGTGAGGCAAGGAGCATGAAGGTCAACCATAGCCCTGGCTCCACACTTCCAACTCTCTAAATTTAGGCTGCAGACCCTTTTTATTACCAGGGGAGGGCCTCCAGGTCTCAGAGCCGTATGGGCAGTACCCAGACCATAAGCCACCCCCCGCCCGTCACTCAAGGGGACTGCTTACTACAACAAGGGCAGATTTAACCGTAATACTGCCTGCGCTGGAACCAGGACTTACATGCTAGGCAGAGGAATTCAGTATACACAAATGGACAGACAGAACCCCTAATGATAGCACTCTATTTCAGTGTGGTTTGGTGATTTGCTTAAAATAACTTTATTAAATGACAAAAACGTTAACATATTGGGGTTTAAAACAATGATTAAATATGACCAAGTGTTACTTAATCTAATGGATATGTGTGTCCAAAAGATTGTAATGTTAATTTCCAGTGTTAGGATAGTTCACTGGCCCTAGTATTCCTCATATGGAGTGAATGGGCTAGAGGTCTCTGTAGTTATAACGGCAGTTAAGACCACAGATATAGTGCCCCAGTAATGACGTACTAGCTGATGCTCTTATATAGGACCTATACTATGCTGTATAAGTGATGCAGCTATTAGTACATTATAGATTTGATATACTCAGATCTAGGTCTCAGTGCACCTACTGTTGTATTACTGACGCCACCCTATATAGATGGTGGTATATAGGAGCAGGCATGTAGTGCTTAGTACATATACACCCCAGGTGTGTAATGACCGGGCTGTAGTGAATGCTAGTATAGAGGATGCATTACTGGTGTGTATGATGGCACTGTTGGAACTCCTGTATATGCGAATACCGAGTTATCAGCTGAGTACTGTACCTTGTAGGGTATGTGTACCGGTCAAAATTGAAAGACCTTTCCCTAATTGGTGCAGTACTCCTCATATGTGGTTGATTGTCTGGCACTCCAGAGGTTAATTGCTGGTACAGGTACCGTTTGCTATTTTATAATACCCTTTAAGCTTAATGCTGTGATAGGGAAGTAGAGGAATTCAGTAGCCAGAGGTTGCATGGCTCTATGACTTTATAATTTTGTAGTATCTTTATCATAATCGGTCTACCAACCACTATCAGTGGGAGTCATTCATCAGTTGCTATAAGTCTCCCCTGCTTTCATCTTAAGCGGAGACCTTTAACATTGTGTTACCATATCACTTTGTTATTTCCAGGATTTATAGTATGTTTTTTGTCCCTTGAGGAGTTAGTTAGGAGTTCCCCTCCATTTTATCCTTTCTCCCTTGTTTTTATATTGTTCACATTTAATAAAATTATATAATTTTTTTTGGTAAACCTGTGTGTTCCCTTTGGGAATCTTTCTTGCCATAATTCAATATATGTCTCAATACTATAAACAGTATGCAATGGCAAGCAAATGTCCATACATGAATTAGAGGTAGTTAAGGTCCATAAATAATATATATGTAACCCTGTTTCCCCCCATCCAATCTCACATAGGGTCTCCTAGGGGAAATACTGCTCTGGTAACATCAGTCTGAGTGGTGCATACCTGCTGGTAACAGGGGACAAAAAGAAAAGAGGTTGGGGCGCTCCCTATTTGTTTAGGCTTGTGATGCTGCCTGTGTGGTAATGTGTAACCAAAGAAAGGGTAGTGTATACTTGCCCTTGTTGTTTTCTTCAGCTGGACCAGTAGAGAAGATAAAGCCCGGAATCTTCTTGTAGTTGCAGTGGAGTTGGAGGGTTGGTCAGCGCACGGAATTTTGCTCAAACGTAGAGATAAAAAGAGATAAAAAGATATGGAACACGGAATTAGTGTTTTGGTAGCCAAACAGTACAATGGAGAGTAGAAAAATTAATATACTTAAAAATATTTTTTAAAAAGAGAAAATTTCTTAAATAAAATTCCTTAAATAAAATTCTTGAATAAAATTGTGTGGTTTATTGAGCTATTTGTGGGCAAATGCAAAATGTGTGCTAAAAGTGGATGACTAGCGAGGCTTCTGTATGTTTGTATAGCCTGCTGTTGGTCTGGGGTTAAAAGGGATAATGGGGCTGGTTAGCAGAGTCTAATGTGCAGTCTTTCCTTCACGGATTGCTGCCAGAAGCAATGAATGGCTTTCTCACCCTCCCAGTGGAGGCAGTATGTGAGTTGCTTCTCTCCCGGGTGCCCAATTTGAAAGAAAAGGGCCAAACTCGGTGAGTGAGCAAATAAGATTTATTAGGTATAAAAAACAATATAACACTCACGATACAGCTTTGGAAACAGCCCAGCATCAGCCCGATCGTCCGGTATTCTTCCTCTCACCAGTGTGCCTCCCGTGGTCGCGTCCGACGGCGGGACCGGAAGAGGAGGTTTTACCGGATGTCAGCAGGCTGGCTGGGTCCTTCAGTCAATGGGCTCCGGCAGGGAACTACGCGTTTCGCAGTGATGCTTCGTCAGGTTCCTGCCGGATGCCCTGTGTCCTCCCTCTTTATAGGCTGATATCTAATTGATGATTGGATTGGCATCAATTGGTGCTGATACAATTACATAGCGTAAAACAACCTGTATTCCTTGTTGGGTGTTGGACTATTGTCCAATGATGTGAAAGTGTGATTAAAAAGCTAAATACATACATAAAACATACAATGGTGGTGCAGACAGTAATAATATTATATAAAACAGTTGATCATTCACACTGATATCTATTCCACAGACTATCTCTGTTTATTCTAGTTATATCTCTTGTGTGCAAACAATTATGGATTAGGGCCTATGCACATGTCTTTAACAAATCTCTTAAAATTGGGATGCAGGTGCAGCAAAAACATTGTGACCTTAACCTTTAAACAATTTTGTTAAACGAATTGACTTGTATTCCAAAATAGCTTTTGCATTTAAAATTACATTCCTGCAGTGTGTAACATTTACGCTAGATGTGTTCAAGCCTCTGCCAGTTTCTGAAACAGCTCAAGTTCTGTTTTTAGAAGGGTGAAAAATTTAAAAGTTTGAAATGTCAAAAAATATATAAAAAAGAAAATTTTGGGGCAGCCATATGGTCTCCCTGATGTGAAACATAAATTTTGTGTTTCGCCCATGCTGGAATGATTTTTAGATATTTTAGATTTATAAAAATATAAAAATATATTGAAGTTACTGTAGTGTCTTGACTCCCCTGTGGTTTAGTTTGAGAGTAGCAATGGTATCTGAATAAAAAAAATAATATTCTTTAAAATGATAGGGTCAGTAGTTAAAATAAGGTGAGTAATTAAAAATGTTGGAACTCCTATTTAGTGTATATTCTCAGTGTTTAAAGTGGTGGTTCCGGGGATTTGATCCCACGGTCATAAGGCCCTCACTCAATAGCAGTGTGATAAGTTAGCTATGCACACAAGGCAGATAGACTCCTATACTCGTTGGTATAATAGCAAACATGTTAACATAAGAAAATGTGTATAGGAATATGTACGGGAGAAGATGATAGATAACAAATGTGAATGAATCATCAAATTGGCCGGCGGTATTGGTACAAAAGTGGGAGAGGGATGGGAGAGAAGGGAGAGGAAAAGAGAAACATAATTAGTGTGTTAGCGATTATTGCTTTAATATCAAAAAGCCCAATGCGATGTCAATGTTAAGTCTTATGGCTCTTGACCTATAGAGCCATAGAACAGATTCCCCCCCTTTGGAGAGGGGGAGATAACTTACAAAACTAGCACGAAAGGAGACATATGGATTTCAAAATTAAAAGCGCTACCCCCAAGGACTTAAACATTGACATCGACATTGGGGCTTTTCTTGAAATAAGCAATAAATTGCGCGGGCGTATTGGTACAAAAGTGGGAGAGGCGATGGAAGAAGGAGAGAGAAAGAGAAACATAATTGTGTGTTAGCAATTTATTGCTAAATTCAAGAAAGCCCCAATGTCGATGTCAATGTAAGTCCTTATGGCTCTTGACCTATAGAGCCATAGAACAGATTCCCCCCCCTTTGGATGAGGGGGAGATAGACTTACAAAACTAGCGAAAGGAGACATATGGATTTACAAATTAAGACGCTAGCACCCCAAGGTCTTACATGACTCGACATTGGGCTTTTTTGAATAAGCAATAAATTGCTAACACACTAATTATGTTTCTCTTTCTCTCTCCTTTCTCTCCATCCCTCTCCCACTTTTGTACCAATACCGCCGCAATTTGATGATTCATTCACATTTGTTATCTATCATCTTCTCCGTACATATTCCTATACACATTTTCTTTATGTTAACATGTTTGCTATTATACCAACGAGTATATGGAGTCTATCTGCTTCTGTGTAGCATAGCTAACTTATCACACTGCTATAGAGTGAGGGCCATTATGACCGTGGGATCAAATCCCCGATGAACCACACACTTTAAACACTGAGAATATACACTAAAATAGGAGTTCCACACATTTTTAATTACTCACCATTATTTTAAACTACTGACCTATCATTTTAAAGAATATATTTTATTTCATTCAGATACCATTGCTATTCTCTAAACTAACCACAAGGGGGAGTCAAGACACATACAAGTACTTCAAATATATTTTTATATATTTTTATAAATCTTAAAATATCTTTAAAATATCATTCCAGCATGGGCGAAACACAAAAATTTTATTGTACACATCAGGGAGACCATATGGCTGCCCCAAAATTTCCTTTTTAATATATTTTTTGACATTTACAACTTTTAAATTTTTCACCCTTCTAAAAACAGAACTTGAGCTGTTTCACATACTGGCAGAGCTATGAACACATCTAGCGTAAATGTTACACACTGCAGAAATGTAAATTCTAAATGCAAAAGCTATTTTGGGAATACAAGTCAATTCGTTTAACAAATTGTTTAAAGGTTAAGGTCACAATGTATTTTGCTGCACCTGCATCCAATTTTAAGAGATTTGTTAAAGACATGTGCATATTGCCCTAATCACTAATTGTTTGCACCACAAGAGAGATAACTAGAATAACAGAGATCTAGTCTGCTGAATAGATATCATGTGTGCATGATCAACTGTTTTATATAATATTATTACTGTCTGCACCACCATTGTATGTTTTATGATGGAGAGAAAGGAGAGAGAAAGAGAAACATAATTAGTGTGTTAGCGATTTATTGCTTTATTCAAGAAAAGCCCAATGTCGATGTCAATGTTAAGTCCTTATGGCTCTTGACCTATAGAAGGAGACATTATGGATTTACAAATTAAAGACGCTAGCACCCCAAGGACTTAACATTGACATCGACATTGGGGCTTTTCTTGAATAAAGCAATAAATTGCGGCGGTATTGGTACAAAAGTGGGAGAGGGATGGAGAGAAACCCAATGTCGATGTCAATGTTAAGTCCTTATGGCTCTTGACCTATAGAGCCATAGAACAGATTCCCCCCCTTTGGAGAGGGGGAGATAGACTTACAAAACTAGCACGAAAGGAGACATTATGGATTTACAAATTAAAGACGCTAGCACCCCAAGGAAGGAGACATTATGGATTTACAAATTAAAGACGCTAGCACCCCAAGGTCTTAACATTGACATCGACATTGGGGCTTTTCTTGAATAAAGCAATAAATTGCTAACACACTAATTATGTTTCTCTTTCTCTCTCCTGTTTTATATAATATTATTACTGTCTGCACCACCATTGTATGTTTTATCTATGTATTTAGCTTTTTAATTACACTTTCAGATCATTGGACAATAGTCCAACACCCAACAAGGAATAAAGGTTGTTTTACGCTATGTAATTGTATCAGCACCAATTGATGCCAATCCAATCATCAATTAGATATCAGCCTATAAAGAGGGAGGACACAGGTCATCCGGCAGGAACCTGACGAAGCATCACTGCGAAACGCGTAGTTCCCTGCCGGAGCCCATTGACTGAAGGACCCAGCCAGCCTGCTGACATCCGGTAAAACCTCCTCTTCCGGTCCCGCCGTCGGACGCGACCATGGGAGGCACACTGGTGAGAGGAAGAATACCGGACGATCGGGCTGATGCTGGGCTGTTTCCAAAGCTGTATCGTAAGTGTTATATTGTTTTTTATACCTAATAAATCTTATTTGCTCACTCACCGAGTTTGGCCCTTTTCTTTCAAATTGGGCATCCGGGAGAGAAGCAACTCACATACTGCCTCCACTGGGAGGGTGAGAAAGCCATTCATTGCTTCTGGCAGCACTCCGTGAAGGAAAGACTGCACATTAGACTCTGCTAACCAGCCCCATTATCCCTTTTAACCCCAGACCAACAGCAGGCTATACAAACATACAGAAGCCTCGCTAGTCATCCACTTATAGCACACATTTTGCATTTGCCCACAAATAGCTCAATAAACCACACAATTTTATTCAAGAATTTTATTTAAGGAATTTTATTTAAGGAATTTTATTTAAGAAATGTTCTCTTTTAAAAAAAATATTTTTAAGTATATTAATCTTTCTACTCTCCATTGTACTGTTTGGCTACCAAAACACTAATTCCGTGTTCCATATCTTTTTATCTCTTTTTGTCTCTACGTTTGAGCAAAATTCCGTGCGCTGACCAACCCTCCAACTCCACTGGTAACAGGGGACCCTGAGTCTCCCGCATGATGGTAAAGGGGAATACCAGAACAGGCTTCTGGGGTTGTGCCCAAATTCTACTTACAGGTACAGCGCCTCCATCTTGTGCAGCCCTCAGCTGTAAGGGGTGAAGTATCTGCAAAAGAACACGTCCCCCTCCTCCCAATATACTTCAATCTCAGGAAGGAGGTATAGGTAAAATGCATCAGCTTCTTTATTTGGTCTTCCTTATTCAGCAGCACATATCACAGCAAGTCTTCCCCTTTAGGATGTCCCTGAACCAAACTCCCAGCCAAGGGCACCAAGAATGGTTCTAGCTCTTCTCCTATCCCCTGGTGAGATAGGAGGTCTGGGTCTACCCCAAACTACCCCAAACTCTCCGAAGGGAGGGCCTCAAGCCTACCAGAGCCCTGGCAGCTTGGCACGGGTACCCTGTCTCTATCAAGGTAGAGACCAACTGACTAAATAGGAAGTTGCAGTACATTAAGTAAGCTCCAGTGGGCACCACCTCCTGTGTCTCTAATTGGACACAAGGCCTGAAGACACTACTTTCACTGACTCACTGCCCTTCATGAAGTGGGGAAACCCCATGATTGCTCCTGGCAAACCTGCCTTTACCCAGGTATTACTGCCAGGAGGAGGGCATACCTATAGCCCAAACCACACAGGGCTACATATAAAAGGATATATGTAGACCATAACAATTCTGCAGCTTCTTGGAGGATAACCTGCATCCACATGAATCCATTGAAGAGAAGAAAAGAGAATCACATGCCACATAGTAGAAATGTAAGACATTTATTGCCAAAATGAAAAGAAACTATAGTAGCACACTCACAAAGGGAGCTAGATCATGCGCGTTTGAGATATATTATCTCAGATGGATTACACTCATCTGCGGGAGATCCACCGCAAGCTGTCAGACATCCATAAAGTTGTGATTTGGAAATGTCTAGGAATCCAGAGATCGAATGCAGCCGGTTGCTGGGGATGCTTGCGGGTGGTTGCCGGGGACGCGACCGCGTTGCGAGGCTCCCGGTGGTTCCCGAAGCAGGGTGCCGCCATTGCACATTGCCTCGCGCATGCGCGGTAAGACCCAGATGATGGGAGGCATACAGGCAGCTCGCGCGACACTAGCCTACCAGGGACAGGCTCTTGGAAGGGACTACAAGTCCCATGAGCCTCAGGAGCGCCCCACGTAACGCCAGGGAGCCAATAGGGCTGTAGTATCTCCCTGCTCAGGGATAGATACATTTCACGGGCTTGGAGCACGCTAGTCAGTCGGCGCCAGGAGCAGCTAAGGGAAGGAGGTAGGGTGCAGGAGTCAGTGACTCCCTGCACTAGGCCAGCAGCCCCCTAGGCCCCAGATAGCCCTGAGTCACCAGAAGTTAAGTGTTGTAGGGACAGGACCCAGGTTATGGACCCTGCCCCATACTACACAGAGTCAGTTAGGGACACAGCGGACACTGCACGTCCATCCAGAGGTTTGGGCTCAGACCTCCGCTACCGCTGCAGTAGCCATCTGGGTGGGATCTCCCCGGACGGTAGTTCCTGGATTCGTCAGCCTTCAGATCCTTTGTGAAGCTCCTTGGCAGGCCCGGGCACTGGAGTGCTCGGCAGGTAACCATCAACAAGTGCACCAACGATCCTACATATATTATTGTTACGGGACTAGTGGCTGCGCAGTCACACATATCCTCTCCCTTTAAGGGTGCGGGACATATTGTGTGGGGTTATTGGACACGGGGTGGGATCACCCAGTGTAGGTGGGAGCGTCCTGCGAGACGCAGTAGTCAGTGTCTCCTCTAGAGAGGGACACCTGTTGATTTATGAAAAATACATGCTATGCAGTAAAGCCAGTTCTGTTTTACAACTGTTTGCTTAATGTGATTGATTGTTTCCTGTGGGGGCCTCCTCCCACTCTGTTGGGATCCCTCCCAGGTGGAGGCATTGCACCACGAGATCGTGTTATATGTATGTACCCCAGGCTCCCCAAGCGGAGGCTTAGGCTCCTGAGAGCCACACAGGTTACACAGCAGGTAGTAGCGTCTGTATTCACAGGGAATACCCGTTACAGATATTATCAATGAAATGGCCATAGAACACAAGACCCGCCCCCAGCTCATTATTGACTTAGATAGAATTGAGCTCCCAAAAACCCATAAATAGGTTTGCATACAGTATCTGGGGGCGAACCTGGGCTCCATGGCCGTTCCACAGACTTGAAGATAAAAAATTTAATTAAATAAAAATTATTTTTTATTTCGTTTTTACCATGTATCTGTATAAAATGCATTTATTGCTTTTTTATTTTTCATATGTATTATGTGACCTTTTCTATTATTGTAATATATGCCTTCCATGCCTTTACATCCATACTTATGTCTCTAGTTGAAGTCTGTAACTATCAACATGTGCAGCTGATTGCTGAGATTCTATTCAGGCTATATAAGCTTAACGGACACTAGAGACTCCATTCCCCTGACAAAGTCACGTGGTGACGAAATGCATTGGGACCCGGATGGTATAGATGTCATTACGTCATACGTCTCTGTGTGCGGTCTGTGTATCGAGACACCACTGCTCTACCAATGCTACATAGTAGCTTAGCCGATCATTGGAATACGTGCTTCATTGGATCCCTGGATTCCTGGACATTTCCAAATCACAACTTTATGGATGTCTGACAGCCTGCTGTGGATCTCCTGCAGATGAGTTTGATACATCTGAGATAATATCTACCACTGTAGAAAGGGATTCTGGGAAAGGACATGCAAATGAGCACACAGTGTCACCTTTTGCCTGAAATCAATTTTTACATGGAGCCCTTATAAGCTAATGCTTGCTGTTAACACAGCTTTTAAGCTCAGCATGGGAATCAGATGCAAAGTCAGAGAAACCACTCAAAGCTATACTGTGGAGGTTTCTTGTCATCTTTTTCACCCACCATAACTTAAAGTGTGTGTGTGTGTGTGT